>JH156672.1:51610-68168 GCA_000226015.1 Mnemiopsis leidyi
CTCTCTCTCTCTCTCTCTCTCTCTCTCTCTCTCTCTCTCTCTCTCTCTCTCTCTCTCTCTCTCTCTTCCCGAACTTGTCACTTGTTTGCAAGTCACGTGACATACAGTAAGATGGAATGCTCCGAGTTAGAGCTCTGCTTGCTAATACTCCTCCGATTTCTTCTTATCGAGACACGCTGTTGTGTTTTCTCCTAGAACTTTTAAAAGTTGTTATAGATCAGCTAGCTCTAATAAAGATTTTGTGGCGGCTTTGTTTCGCTAACAATGCATGTTCGTTGCGGACTGACGTTAGGATACACTGTGTTTTAACGTTTTGTTTCCTTGTTTTCCGTTTGCTCTAGTAAATCTCTGTTGGTCGCTCAAGTTGCGGATGGAATGTGGGGATTGTGGAACTAATCCGTGGCTTATTTATGGAAATTTTGCATGATTCAAGCGCAATCAGTAAAGTAAAGTTGTAAATCTACTCAATTAAAACCCTCGTTATGTCAAGCTATCCAAATGTTTAAAGTGCAAATAACGGTAACCACAGATCTAGTGAGGGATCATCTGGCATGATAGGACAAACCACAAGGTCTTGTAAATAACTCTTGGAAAGTAGGATGATTGGTTTATAATTTTTGTCGGAAAAATCCCTCAATATACTTTAGATAGCCGATTTTAGCTTTCGTCTCAGCTCTATAGCTCAATCTGAAGTCGTTGTTGTTTGTCAGTTTGTCATTTGTTGGTTTTTACTGTAAAAAAGCGGCTCCTGGTTTGTAAGTGTCTGATCGTATCTTCAACAAGTGTCTGATCGTATCTTCAACAAGCAGGACCCCAGATCTGATATCCTCTCGGTCGGAGATACTATCACGTATCTTGTTGTATGACTTAGAAGTAGAAATGAAGATAGTATCTCGTGGTGACTAAGAATGGAGAGAAACCTCAGGTTGATGTCCCTAAACGGTGGACTTTGCCGTCTTCCAGCCATTCCATCCTCAGCTATCACCAGTATCAAACCTTCCTACACCTTCAGTATCAAAGGTAAATTAGGGGCCTGCGGAATCGAAAATCAAGGTTTGGGTCGGATCGCATTTTGTCGCATTTTGTCATTGGGCATAGTTGGTAGCATCGAGAATCAATAAATCAGAGTTAGAGATAAAGCAGTTAGCAGAATAGTCTTTGTCACTTCGATCGAGCGTAAATAAAAAAGATAATATATTAATACCGATGAGAATGATTTTGGTCGTTTGTTTTTGTGTTATGCTGTTTATTTTTGTTGTATATTTTGCTGTATATTTTGCCTGATTATAAGGGTTTGGTCTGGGTTCCATTTTGTCCAGAGATACGGCGCGGTATGTTTAAATAGTTGCAAGCATTCTTACAACGATTCTTTGGACATCTCTAAACCATTCCAATATATATTTTTCAAGGATCGAACTTTGATCGAAGCATTAAGCTTTCCATTCTGACAAATGAGCGACAAACGATATAAGAACGAAAAAATTGTAAACTATCTCACACGATGCTGTAAACTAGAATTTTCCTCTCTTTATCTTAGCATTGTGTTGGAAACTACTATACTAACTTATTATAATTTTAAAGTAATTCGCTGATTACTCCTTGGAACCAGAGTTTTAACAAGTACATTCCACAGATTCCTTGGCCTTAAGTGAAGCACACGAATGGGGATACGAGAAAACCAGACTATGGGAACAGGACGAATCGAACAGCGAGAAGGAGGTTCCCGCCCGGAGGAGATCGTCAACTATTTCTCGTAAGTTTCGTCCCTTTATAACTTCAACTATTTTTCGTAAGTTTCGCCCCTCTATAACTTCAACTATTTTTCGTAAGTTTCGCCCCTTTATAACTTCAATCAGTAGTCAATGACTAAACACGGTTATTTGACATAAATGACAAGATGGCGACTGGACTTGGGACCAGTTCACAGTACATTACATTAATGCCCTCTGAATACCATCGGCTAGCTATTTCAACTATTTTTTGCAAGTTTTGTCCCTTTATAACTTCAACTATTTCTTGTAAGTTTCGTCCCTTTATAACTTAAGTTTTGTCCCTTTATAACTTACACTATTTCTTGTAAGCTTAGTCCCTTTAAGTTTATAACTTCAACTATTTCTTGTAAGCTTTGTCCCTATATAACTTCAACTATTTCTTGTTAGCTTCGTCCCTTTAAAACTTCAACTATTTCTTGTAAGTTTTGTCCCTTTTAACTTTTAAGTTTATTAGTCGGCTATTGAGTATTGCGTCATGTATCATTGAAGTTCTTTTTGTGCTGAAGTTCAGCAGCTGAACTTCATTTTTTATGTAATTCAATCTATCTTTAACAAGCCAATGATAATTTCATTATTAATTTGGGTTATGTGTAGAGCTTGTCTGAATTTTACTTTAAAATAACGAACAAGTGAGAATAAAAAAATTAAGTTTGAACTATTACAACACAAAAAATTCGATGGGTATGGAATAAAAAATTAGATATTTTCTGGCACGTCAGATAATTTCTTATTCTTACCTGTTGCAACAACAACATAATGATCACAACCTTAATCGTCCTGTTTTTTATCGAAGTAAAAATAAAGGCACCTTTACTACAACTTTACTACACCTTACCTTCATATCCTTTCAGTGAAGGATGTAAATTCTCGAACAACACAACTTGTGTTTGGAATGCAAGACGGCAAGCGGGTAAGTACCGTTGATATACTGTTTCTGTTAAAATATACAGTTTCTCGGATTTTAAGTTATTATAAAAAATTCATCATTTTGTTTTTACGTCTGAACTAGGTCGTCTGAAAACAATCCAGACTTAATATATATACTGTTTCTCGGTTTTAAGTTATTATAAAAAATTCATCATTTTGTTTTATGTCTGAACTAGGTCGTCTGAAAACAATGCGGACTTTAACTTTTCTTGACTGTTTGATCGTATTTGTGTGGTAGCACCATGATTGGATGCTGAAAATGCATGACATAGAATGTCTTTAACTATAAATTGTTTTAATTACTTTCTTATTCCGTAAATTTACACAAATAACACCGGTACACGTAGTTAAACTCCAGACGCGGTTTGTTCAGAACTAACTTAAACTATCATTGCCATGTACATTCTGCCTATGATGATGACTTTCAGCATCAAACAAAACCGCTCAAGATGACTAGATTTATCCGAACATTGCCGCATCTGAAGCAGTATTATTCTTGTATCATATTCTTTATGCTTCTCAGCACGCGTTTCATCTCCACGAATACCTGACGTGATCCCATCCAAAAACACTGCTCCCACCAGCTGTCGGTAAAGATCATGACACCACAATATCTCATTTCTAATTAATTACCGAAGTTCGAATCTGTAGGACCCCCCGTGTGTTTAACATGCAATCCCTGACTTACCCGCTCCGCACTTTCCTCTGTTGATCTCCTTGTGGGATCTCCTAGCTTTAGCGACTATTAGAACTGTCAAATGTCATACTTTATCGAGGTAAAGGGTCACCGGTCATCCGAGCTCTGATTCTAATCACTCTCGATTTCCAATTTGGGAACTTGTGGCGAGATTTTTTGCTTTTTAACCAATCAGGTTTCTTAGAGTGATTAGCGGTATTTTCCATGCTCATTTTCAAGGAGTTTCAAGCTATTTTGCTTATAAACACAGCTATTTATCACGAAAATTAATATAGGCAGCTAAAAAGAACATTTTCTTTAGAACAACTCAGCTTGTTGCAACTTCTCATTTGACCGGTCATTACATATGCACTGAGCTGGATTTGAAACTGTTTAAAGTTCTGCTGTGTATCAGTCGCTGCACTATCCAATGACAGAGTGACTTGTTGCTTACTTTGACGCTTACATGCCAACTTGTATACATTGTTCTATTGATCTGCGATACCCTCTCTCTAGCCACTTGTCGCATTATAGTGCAATCTTAATTCACACTCGGCTTGCTTTCTGACACTTAGCGGCTCTTTCGTTGTCTGAGTTGCGGAAGTGGACCTTTTTGTAGTGTAACACTTGCTGTCACACTTTCCTGGCTGTAACAGAAGTGACGTAGTGTGACAGAAGTGACGTAGTGTGGTGACGTATAATTGTCCTGCCCAACATGGTAGATATTGTTAGGTCAAGAAGTGGAGTATACTCCTCCCGGCCACAGTTCGGGTATTGCCGCTCCATCATGTCCAGACTGTCAACCACCTACAACGGCAAGTACGACATCAGCGATATCAAGAAACAGATACAAGAGATGGCCCAAAAGGTTGTTACTTTATTACAGTTCATTAGATAATATCTTATTTGTTTTTGTTTTTATCAGGATCATTTTATGTTTTAAGTTGATAATTTCTGCGTTGATTTCTATCAAAAATTCTGACTTTCCTAAACGGTGATTCTTACGGGTCTTCACTGGGCCTACCGAGATGCTTTATCTTATCTGATCAATCTTGAAGAGCTGATATATGCCAGGAAGTCGGTAAAACATATACAAAAATTGTGGATCTTATCAAATAGCCGATTGAGAAGCTAACTAACAAGCTAACTAACAAGCAACCGCGACCATATCTGGCCATGACATTGAGCTCGTTAAAAATGTGGACTGATCTACATATCAATATATAGATCATATCCTCAAACCATCTACCCATTTCTCGTCACCTAAGTCACATGTTTTCGTGCGTGATAACTGTTTTTGTTCGTGACACGGTGCTTCAGAGCTCGCTTTTTAATCTTTTGTGGCTTTGAGGTGATCTGTATCAACAACACGAGCTTGATCTCTCTCTCGCTCAGTTCTACTCTTCTAGAAGGCAGTTCGCGTATGTTCCGAAGTTTCTGTCGGCCTGTCGCAGTTGATATTTTCTGATTTGTTGCCTCTGTCCTGATTGTCCGCGGTTCGTCTTAACCTTGATTCGGTTAACCGCTTATTGTGTTGCTCTGGATCGACCCAGCCATGAACATTGATGAAGATCGTATATTGATCTGCTCCCCGATCATTGAAGATCGTTGCCCGATCATTGAAGATCGCAGCTACACTCCTTTGGGTCATAATGAGTTGACGTTGTTAGCTATGTGCGGTAATCTCGCTAACGGTCTCTGGCCAGTGAGTGGTCTGTCTGGACAGTTGAGTTTTCAAACGTGTTTTTTAAAGCTTCGTTAAATTTAGTTAATTGCTGTGTAGTTTCGTTGTGAAATGTAATTTTGTTATGGGGTCCTTTATATATGACGTTACCACCTAAGGGAGGATGTCAATGATGATGTCACCAAAAATTAACAATTACTTGGAGATATTGTTGGATTTCAAAAGAATTTTTATCAATTTTTGATGATTTTTATCAACATTTTCAAAGTAAGAAGGACAATTTTCAAGTGAACTTCAAGTAAGACAACTGTCAAGTCAACTTTTCTTGTTAAAACGTATGTAAAATTTTATGTGGTATAATCTGCGAACAATAATATGGTTCATTTATACCAATCTCCCCAAATATGTTTCAAGGTTTAAAATTTTTAAGGCTGCTTGTACTGGAGACAGATTGTACATGTTTGTTCCAAAACATCTTAAGGCTGAATTGTAGGTCAAGTTGGATAAGTGAAATTTCGTGATTTATTCTCCGAAGCTTTTCTGAAATGTGGCTTGATATAAAAGCATAGAAGGTCTTGGCGTAACTTCTGAGCTTTGAGATCCACGTGCCAATCTTCTGTATAAAGCAGAAAAGTTAGGCTGCTGCAGTTGTCTGCGTCTGGCTTTTTGCAAGCTATAGTTTCTTGATGAACCCCACCCTCGCTTCGTCGATGCTTCCTTATCGATGCTTTCTCTGACATTAAGTGCAGTGGGAAATTAGCATATAAATCAAGGTGCATCGTTCAGTTTACAAACGTAGAAATTCCTGAACCGTCAAGGTTGACAACAACCAGGTGGGGATTTTAAGCATGTTTAGGACTGTTGGTGTCTGTGTTTGTTTTGGCTTAGGAGTTTGCCACCGTTCCACGAGCCTCGTGTCAGGGGATCGGGAAGAGAGTGAGAAACTGGCTAGAGTATGCTAAGGAGGTGTCTGATGACTTAGAGAAGTTGATGTCATCATCGTAGTGCATCACACCGTCTTGGGAATATGTATTTTGTTTTTATTGAAATTTTGATAAAAATGAATGACATAATTATTTCAATTTATCTCTGAAATGTCAGGGGGTTTTGTCATGATGACGAACGATGAAAGAGGGGGGAGGGGGGGTAAAAATGCCGAAAATTTGATGACGTCATATGTGAACGGCCCCTAATGGAATTTTGTTATATTGTAGAATGTAATTTTGTAGTGGAATGTAGTTTTTTTGTGGAATGTAGTTCTGTTGTGAAATGTAGTTTGGTTGTGGAGTGTAGTTTGGTGTGGAGTGTAGTTTTGATGTAGAAGTTAGTTTTATTTTACTTTTCTTATATTTTATCAAATAATGTGGGGGGATCAAATTAGAATGGAGCCAAGTATTAGGCACTTAAAAATTTATACTTGACCGAATTTGTCATATCAAAAGCAAGAAAACAAAGAAAAATCAATAATAAAGCAATAGCTACAGTATATCGATGGATTGGCATAGGTTTTTGGGTTGGTAATGAACCCCCGATCTCCATAATAATTGGAATATGTCACATAATTTGTGTGACATACTCATGATAGTAATTAGTAATTCACATTAAAATATGTTATCATATTGCTGTAAATGACGCTGAAAGTAGGTTTCTTATAAAACATTCATAAACATCTCTCTACAATTACTAGAGCAGAAGCTGCTTGATATAGAGAATTAGTAAGCAAAATGCAAAGCCAAAGGTAACCCGGATTTTGCTCAACATTAAAACTATTTAAACAATATTTATATAGGAGAAAACACTATCGTGGTTACTGGTTATGGATACTTTGATAAGTTTTTTAACTTTATTAAACTTAATCAAGCAAGGGTACAAACCACAACTCAGTACGATACGCTGTTGCGACCACTCAGGCCACAATTGAGTTCTTGGTCACGGATTTCAACCTGTAACATAGCTGTAAACTTACCATGTGCAGTATTGCGGATAACGAAATGCTTGCAAGCTCAAATTGCGACTCACCTCTTTTTGAACGCATGACAAGAAATGGGCTTGATCGAAGTTTAATCAATGGCCTTCTCAGAGCCACCGCTTGCCATGCTCGCCACCGCCTCTTAATATTCCTTCCCGTCCCATCCTCTTCATACTTCCTGGAGTAGTCCTTGATCCCGTCTCCAATGACAACAGCACGTCTAATTCAACCCTAATTCCGAGCAGCAAGCAGAATTAATTTGCTCTGCACGTGCAGATTTCAATTGTTTCAGATCCCAGATCGTGCGGGTAGCATGTCGCTGCTTGTCAATATGCCACTATACGTCACTGAGATTACTCACAGATTTCTTTCAAAGGAACAAGTGTTTAAATGTACTCACTTCGTTCAAAACTATTTTCTAGTCGCTCAAAACATTCTTGCTCTCCGATAATATTAACATATTCGCCAGCTTCCCTCCAAAATGAACGGATTTTTCTACATCCCTCTGAAGCCGTACCGGCTGCCAGGCTCTGACCCGCCGCCGCCGCCGGAGGTGGCGGTTCAGCCGCTGTTCCACCGGCGGAGCTCCTACCCGTGGGGGCAGCACTACCGGGTGATCGACGTGGCGGAGTTTCGGAACAGAGTGAGCAACACCCGACAAGAGCTCAAAATCAGGAGATGTGTTTCTCTGCCGGAGAACGGGGCGACCGTCAGAGCGGTAAAGCGACCGCCCAGCACTCAGAGCATACACGGGAGCGAGTATAGTGTAACGAGCTTTGGGGAAAACAAGGTTTACAACGCCTCTAAGGTGAGGCGTCACGTCTTATTGGTCACGTGATATTTGTGCCGTCGTTCACGTGGGTTGTCATGGGAATTATCACTCATCAACAGGGATTTGAGCCGGTTTTATTCTGTTCCATTGTTTAATGTATGATTCTGCACCATTATTCATATTGTGTTAAATTTAACCAAATTTCGGAATTTAAAATCAATTTTTTCTTCGCTTGATGTCAACTTCCGACGAAAGCCCGGCAAAAAGTTCGAATAGACTTCGATAGACTTTATTTTTATATCTGTTGATCTGTGTAGCTGAAAGAAACAAAATGGATCAGAATGTAAGAAAAACGACGTTAATTCATAATCAGTTATCAAAAATATCAAGTTTCCAGAATATCAGTATTTCTCTCAGTTTAAGTTTAACGCCCTCACATTTGAATTCAAACGTTACTTAGCATTTAACCCGTTGCTCCCATTAACCTCGTTGATCATTTACCCTGTTGCTCCCATTATTATTAAGTTGTTGTTCAATCTGTTCTTGAAACCTTGTGCATTTAGAAATGTTATGTTTGTTTTGGCTGTTCGACTTTGATCAGGCCGCGGCCCCATTCTGTTATCATCAAATCATACATGAGAAATTAAAACATCCCCATAACTTTATGTTTTCGTGTTTTCAATAAAGTGTCTCCTTCTCCGTCTAGATTTCCTCTCTGTGGTTTTGTCATTTGCCCACGTGACCCTAACTAGCATGTATAGCACGTGCGGAATCTCCTCCTTCCGTTCTTATCTCGTCAAGTTTTTCTCTTCAACGCCACGTGCTATATTGTTCAGCTCTATACGAGGTCAATACTCAGCCGATACTTAAAAATATCGTCAAATTGGAACAACACGCAATTCTGACGGATCATTTCCTGACGTCTTTCGGGACATTTTCATGTGCTGCGCGCATGACACGTGCAGCGAAAGTGTGTGCTGTTTGCAAAAGTGACGTCACGTGATTTTGAATGTGAGGTCACAGACTGTGTCTAGCTTACTGGGTCGTGTTGGACGATGTTAGATACCGCGTCGTGGGAGTATTGTTTGAAACACACTGCGTATATAATACTCACTGTTTTAAACGTAACAAGCATACTGGAGATTTGTTGAGACACGCTATTTAAAAGCGTGCTTGCAATTTACATGTTGCAACTATTTCAAACTTGTTTCGGTAGCCGTACCCCCGACCGTGCTTCGTCTACTGTTTGTTTTGTTTTGAACGCTGCGGAAAGAGAGGGACATATACATATTGTCAAACTTCAGAGGGACAACGAGAGCGATTGGCGATCGCGAGGTCAGCGATCTTTCCTTCCCGAAAAACCGTGAAGCATGCTAAAAATTCCGCTCTGCATGGTCTCACCGGAGGCGCTGACGCAATGCTGCAACACCGCAACCGCCATTATCTACGAGAACATCAAGACAAAGAACAAGTCTACAATCTACAAGGACGCCCTGCAGGAAGGTGCGGGGACGGGAGACGACCTATACGGCGGGTCAGCTTGGGATGCTGCCCTCAATCAGGCTCTGTCCGGCGCTGTGGAGATGGTAGATTTGCTGGATAATCTCCAGGATAAGGGGACAGAGTATCAGAAGGGCGGCGGCAGGGGACGTGGTCACCACTACATTTATGTCTTGACTAATACAGTGAGTTTGTACAGGCTGTCATGTCTGTGGGGTTTATTTAAAGCCAGCTGATTTGTATTGAAGTTTAGTACATCATCTTCTTGGCATTTTACAGTTATTTTATTTGCAGCATTTTTCCAATTCCAGTTATTGATTCAACCCTTCGTCACCATAACCACCAGCTCTTCTCTACACTGTTAACGTAAAATGATTAAAAGCTATTAAGTCATTGATTAAGCACACCATTAAACTTATTAAATCTCAAGTCAAAAATTGACTGAAGCAGAGTCGATTCACTGCAGTCAGGGCTAATCGTTACCGACATTACCGGTATTTGATATTTAAACCTCATTCTCTCATTGTCCTGAGATCTGAAAAAGCGAGCAAACTCCGCCACACTCTGAACACTTCACTTCAACGTGAGCTATCCGCGACAAAAAGCAGGCAGATGTTTTAAACCCGAGGCGTCTAAAAGCTCCAGCCGAGCAGCTCATATCGCTTCGTGTTTAGTTTTTTGTTTAGTCGTTCGGTCTGAACCACAAACGTGGCTGGCTATATTTGTATTCTGTTTTAACGGAATTGTGGTTACTGGTTGTCATAATGGTGGTCGACGTGACCTTGCTTAACCAACCTCTTGCTAACTTTCCCTACCATCTGTTGAAGGTTTGAGAATTGCACAGAGTTGACGGGATTCTTTTATTTTCTTCATCTCTCAGCCTCAGCCGGCTTGTGGTTTTCAAGTTTATCATTTCGTCATCTCTAATGCTCTAACAATCAAGTGCAGAGCGTATTATCGTATACAGGTGCAGAATGCAGATGTCATCCAATGATCATAAAGATACAGCGGTGTTGTATGCAAAGACAGGATTTAACATGTTTCTCTTCCGAGAAATCAGTAATTATTGCAGCCACATATTCAAATTTTGTAAAACAGTCCTCCTCAAGTCTTTATGATCACACCGCAAGATTTAGCTCATTGGATCGTGTTTGTGTAGTTTGTTGTATGCTTACAAGTTTAAGCTCAAAGAAACAATAGCACTGAATAAATTTATCCGCAATGATTGCCATCTGGGTTGATGAGATGGGATGGATAACATATTATACCATAGTAACGATCAAACAGTGACTTGAAAAAGCGTCGTGTCGTGAATATATTCTGCAAGTAAGCCACTAGTGACCGTGCAGTCAGAAGCGACCGTGTAACCAGTAGTAACCGAGCAACCAGTAGTAACCAGAAGTAACCAGTTATCCTTTATTAGCCAGTAACCACGGATACCAGAAGGAACCAGTAGTAACCAACCTCTAACCAGTGAGCTTGAAGAACCAGTAGTAACCTGTAGTAACCAGTAGTAACCAGAAGTGAACGTATAGCCAGAAAACCTGTAGTAACCAGTAGTAACCAGTGGTAACCAGTTGTAACCACTAACCAGTGGTAACCAGTAATCACCAGTGGCAACCAGTAGTTACCAGTACTAGTAACCATTAGTAACCAGTGGTAACCAGTAGTAACCGTCTAACCAGTAGCAGCCAGTAGTAACCAGTTGCAGCCAGTAGTAACCAGTAGTAACCGTCTAACCAGTAGCAGCCAGTAGTAGCCAGTAGCAGCCAGTAGTAGCCAGTAGCAGCCAGTAGTAACCAGTAGCAGCCAGTAGTAACCAGTAGTAACCAGTAGTAACCGTCTAACCAGTAGCAGCCAGTAGTAGCCAGTAGCAGCCAGTAGCAGCCAGTAGTAACCAGTAGTAACCGACTAACACCTAACCTCACACAGGTACCGAAGCTAAAAGAACCCCGGTCCCTGTACTGCGTACCACGTGACGTAGTTCTACCACGCTGGCCTGTAGGGATAGACACGGTGTGTCCCAAACCGGACCTCTCTCATAACCACACCCCTCCTCCCTTTAACGAGGAGTTCTACAAGCGACCTTCTGGAGCTAGTCAGTAGTTTTTCAGTGTCATTTCTTCATTTTTCTATTTCTCCATATCTCCATTTTTCTATTTTCCTTTTTTTCTATTTTTCTTTTTTTCTATTTTCCATTTTTCCATTTTTGTGTAGCGCGAAATTTTTTGATGCTGATAACGCCCTTTCAGCTTTTTTTTAAATCAATTTAAACATTCTTGGAGAACAATTTAAGTTCAATATGACAAAAAGAACTTAGTTTTTAGAAAATTTTAAGGATGAATAATTACTGTTTTAACTGATTTTAACAAAGAGTGTTTATCTGCAAATGTGACTATTGAAAACAAATGTCACCCTCAGATTTGCGTCTTCTCGAGAAAGTGGACACAGACAAACATGAAGGGACCGTGGTTTACCAGCTTCCACTGATGCGCTTTCCTTTTGTAAGAACTTTTTGTTTTCGTGTAAATGTTTCTATAACCGCGCTATTCAGTATCCATGGAGCGTGACTGATATTCCCTATCGAGTTGTTCAAGTTTCACTGATTTCATCATTCACTTGATCATTCACTTCATGGTTCACGTAAGCTGTGAGACCTCGTTGAATCACACTTCGTTCAAGTCACATTAAATTTCCTCCAGCTGAAAGAACATAAATGTACATCACACCTCTCACCTTGGAAGAAATATGTAGGAATGTTCAAAATGTCTTGATTTGATTGTTCAAACTTTTCTGTACCATGTAACAGATTAAGTGATTATTTGTGTCGTTTATAAGTTTACACGATTTCAATTCTGTTCAATCTTGCCCGTAAATTGTAGAATCTCCACAACGATTTAACCTCCAAACATTTCCACAATCTCTAACAATATCTCACAGTACACAATCTCTAACAATATCTCAAACTAGTACACAATCTTTAACACTGCCTCACACTACTACACAATCTCTAACACTACCTAATACTAGTACACGAGATCGAGACCTACTGCTGCGTTAGAAGTGTGCCCCTTCCCTCTAGCTCAATACGATGACGATGTGTTGAGATTCGAGTCTCGGTTCGAGTGTGCTAACCTCTTTAGAGCTCGCAGAGTGTATGTATATAAACGACATAATATTTTTCGTTCTGACTCACTTTAAACTTCTTCTCAGCTGCACTATCATATTAGTTAGTTAGAATATAAGTTAGAATTTTGTCAAATTTCCGCACAGAAATGATTCAGTAATGTTGAACCAATTGAGAAAGTTATTTTTAATCAGGGGTGTGATAACACTGATTATAGCTTCTTATTCGCCAAAATTTGTGACCCATCCCAAACTTAACCCTTCTCCATCACTCAAACTAAATTTCTGGAACTTTCTCCCAGAGGACCATCACTCAAACTAAATTTCTGGAACTTTCCCACAGAGGACCGTACGAGTACGAGTTGGAACTACGTTGGGACTACTTCACAATGAAACACACCCAGTGGTTCTACTTCAGAGTGTCCAACACAAAGGCGGGCCCGACTTACAAGTTCACCATCATCAATCTGCTCAAGTCCGGTAGTCTGTACAATGAGGGGATGAAACCGCTCTTCTATTCGGAGAGAAATGCCAAGAACAAAAACTTGGGCTGGCTCCGCATGGGGCATAACATTCACTACTACAAAAACAACATCAGGTTTGATTTTTTACTTAGCTTTTTGAAAGGTTCTGGAATTGACGCCAGCATTTTTCAGAGGAATCGAAAATAGTTTACTATTAAAAGCTATAATACGAACTAGTAATAGTAGCTATATCGAATTTATGGCTCAATGCTGTGAAAAGTGTTGTGGGCATAATAGTCATACTAAACATGTACGTTGGTCAATAAAAAGTCTTAATTGATCTGTGTGCGAGTATCATTTCCATTCAATATTATAATTTCACTAAATCTAACATAAAGAAATCCAAAATTAAACCCTGAAAAATTCAATTTTTTTTTCTAAATTCCCGGTTTTAGTCCCGGCAAAATTTCCTAATTTTCACCGGGAACGGGAATCCAAAAAAGGGCCGATTTTAACCGGGAACGGGATTATAACGGGATCCCGGTCGAGCACTGATAATACCCATCCTCAATCCAAAAGTCTCTCACCAGAGCTGATTCAGGTGGTCGTTTCAGGAGGAAGGATTGTAAGGGAGAGAGATACCAGTACTCCCTGACCTGGCAGTTCCAGTTCCCGTACAATGGTGATGTGTGTTACTTCTCCCACTGCTATCCCTACAGCTACACCGACCTGCAGGTAATCCCATCCTTAACTTTATTGGGCAGTCTGTGGTCTCTGCTCAGTGCTTTTGTTTAGTTTTACATGCACCAAATCAAAAATTAAAAGTTTTTCTTCAAAATTATAACAATCATTAAAGCACAAATCACATGCAACAAAGGCCTGGTCGCTTTAACTTAAGGCTAGTCTGACCAAGTCGTGATCCTCAGAAAGATCTGCTGGAGATCGCGAACGACGCGGTAAAATCGCAGTACGTAAAACAGCGGATCCTGTGCCACTCTCTAGGTGGGAACATGGTGCACCTCCTGACTGTTACCACCCCGTCCACCCACCTGACGGAGGCTAAACAGAAACGAGCAGTGGTGGTAACGGCCCGCGTTCATCCCGGGGAGACGAACAGTAGTTACATGATGAGGGGGTTCATCAACTTCATCACGGGTTTGTTGTTCTTTTTGTTCTTGTTGTTCTTGTTGTTCTTGTTGTTCTTGTTTTTCTTTCTGTTCTTTGCGTTCTTGTTATTCTTGTTGTTCTTGTTGTTCTTGTTGTTCTTGGTGTTCTTCTGTTGTTGTTTGTTTTTTTGTTTTGTTTTTATTTTCGTTTTGTTGTTGTCCTTGTTGTTCTTGTGTTCTTGTTGTTCTTGTGTTCTTGTTGTTCTTGTTGTTCTTGTGTTCTTGTTGTTCTCGTTCTTGATCTTGTTGTTCTTGTTCTTGTTGTTATTCGTTTTCTTTTTCTTGTCCTTTTTGTTGTTGTCGTTCTTGTTGTTGATCTTGTTCTTGTAGCTATTCGTGTTGGTGTTTTCTTTCTTGTTGTTGTTCTTGCTGCTGCTCTTGTTTTTGTTGTTTTTGTTGTTTTTGTTCTTTTCATTTTTCTTGTTGTTGTTGTTCTTGTTTTGAGTAAAGTGGGGATTCTTTCTTGTAATTTCACCTGGTTTCCCTTAATCCCTTACATTTTCCCTTGTTATGCACGTTCATGTTCTCCGCAGGATCATCACCCGATGCTAAAGTTCTCCGAGATAACTTTGTGTTCAAGATAGTTCCAATGTTGAATCCAGATGGAGTGATTGTTGGAAACTACAGGAGCTCATTAGCTGCTAGAGACCTTAACAGAAACTACAAAAATCCCATCAAAGATGCCTACCCAAGTATTTGGAGTGTCAAAGCTATGATTAGAAGGTAAATTTGCGATTAAAAAATTCATAAATTTTTAAGTACATGTATTTGTAGTTACATTTTATCTTTTTATGTACAGGTATTTGTAACTTAAAGTTGTAAAATTTGAAACAACAGATGCTCTTCCTTCTTGACTCGACCGCTCGGAAAATATACTATCTGTCTGTAGAATGTAAAACGCCATGATAAAACATATTCACTTTCCCACAGAATGCTAACAGAACGGGAGGTGGTCCTGTACTGCGACCTCCACGGACACAGCAGGAAAATGAACGTGTTCATGTACGGGTGTGAGAACAAGGAACCTTCTCTACGGTTACAGGAGAGGGTCTTCCCCAACATGATGTCTCGCAACACCAGCAAGTTCAAGTATTCCAGTTGCAGGTTTGTTCCAGATAATTCTAGTCAAACATGTACGAAGTTTAACTAATGAACATTTTTGTTATTACAAATGGCATGCTATTTGTTCCATTTTTCCATACTTCGCTCAACCGTTATAAACCGTGCACTCTTCATTTATTTTTTAATCTCAGGTTTAAGGTGCAAAAGAAAAAAGAAGGAACTGGACGTATCGTCATGTGGCAACAAATGGGGATACTCAACTCTTTCACCATGGAGGCTACCTTTGCAGGGTACAACAATGTGCACTTTAACAGCACGGACCTGGAAGATATGGGATATCATTTCTGTGATACTCTCCTTGATTATTGTGATCCTGACCCAAGCAAGGTTAGGTTTAGTGCCCCAGTCATAATTTAATAGCTTAACTTCAACAAGCTTAATTTAATAGCTAAACTTCAACAAGCTAACTAGCATTTAAACCCTGACTTAAGTTTAGTTAATCCTTGACAATATGTAATACACATACAGTAGTTACTATCTACAGTTAGAAACTAAAGTATTTAGTAACTAAAGCATTTAGTAACTCAAGTATTTAGAAACTTAAGTATTTAGTAACTACCTATAGTAACAAAAAAGTAACCACAGCAATCTGACTAAACACCCCGCTTCCAGGTAGAGCACGTGCTAGCAAACCTGACGCGCATTGTCAAAGCTCAATACGCAGCCAAGATCGGCAAGAGTATCGAGGACCTCAAGGATCTGCCCCTCGAAGACCTGGACATATCCGACCTGGAGAGTAGCGATGGGGGAAGTGATAGTTCCGTTTCGGACGGTCCTCCAAAACTACCACTTCTTCGCAAGGTAGGGGGTTTGTCTCATGTTGTGTCGTGATGTGTTCTCTGTGATTGTGGTGGAACGTTACTTACTTTTATCTGCTGCTTTTTATGTTTCATATTATAAGCTAGAAATCGATAACAAACGAAATCTCTGGTCTAATTATCTGTCTTTCTTTTGATGAAAAATCCTAAATTCCTGAAAGAAAGTTTGAGATGTCGTACAGATCTTGCTCCCAGGGTCAGGTGAGGTTGTATGAATAAGAGAGATCCAAAGTTTAGGCTCAATAAGTTAAGGCACATTTTTTTAGATATCAATAAGAAAATCGCACCTCAAAAATTAAGTTATTACATCAAAAGGTCAATACTGATTTAAAGCTTTAAAACGTTGAATGCCAAATATGAAGATGTTGACCCAAGTTCAGTGGGCTGATCTGCACACAGAAATGTGCCTCATTGCAGTCAAAAAAGAAATACAAAACGAGAAAAGAGAGAAATCAGATCCACAGACAGAGCAAGAGACGAAATTCCAAACAAACTTCCGAACCTGCTGTACGTCTTTTACCATGTGCTTTTTGTCAATATTATGTAAACTTATATATATATA
>JH156672.1:75258-86072 GCA_000226015.1 Mnemiopsis leidyi
AAGTACCACACTTATTCCAGATCTCTAAAGTACCACACTTATTCCAGATCTCTAAAGTACCACACTTATTCCAGATCTCTAAAGTACCACACTTATTCCAGATCTCTAAAGTACCACACTTATTCCAGATCTCTAAAGTACCACACTTATTCCAGATCTCTAAAGTACCACACTTATTCCAGATCTCTAAAGTACCACACTTATTCCAGATCTCTAAAGTACCACACTTATTCCAGATCTCTAAAGTACCACACTTATTCCAGATCTCTAAAGTACCACACTTATTCCAGATCTCTAAAGTACCACACTTATTCCTGATCTCTAAAGTACCGCACTTATTCCAGATCTCTAAAGTACCACACTTATTCCAGATATCTAAAGTACCACACTTATTCCAGATCTCTAAAGTACCACTCTCAGGACGGAGTACATGTGTCAGTGATGTTAGCAGGAGTAGGAAACACGTACAGACACGACCTATCACTGGGAGACGGCGAGGAGATAAACGGATCAATGGACCCCAAGGAGGAAACGTCGACTTACCCCTACTCTGTCAGTTACAGGACTTCGGACGTAAACAGTCGGCAACTCGGCAGGAATACGTTTGCTATCAGGCCTTCAAAATCCGCTCACAGGTCTCACCGCCCAAAACAGGTTTGTAACTGCAGACGTTAATTATTGTACCCTTTACTTTTATACCTGCACTTCTAGTGAAGGTCCGAGGTCGTGGATTTACCTTGTTTCATAGTTGACACAGCAAAATTGCTTTCAAGATATGTAGGTTATTCTGTCACATACTTTTTGTTCCCAAAACACTTACACTATATAAGCATAAACTGTCCCTTAGTTTTGTCAACAAAATTGATTTGATAAAATTTGTTATGTTCCCCAGATGCTTCCCTCCTCCCGAAGTGAAGTGATGACTGGAGATAGCCACTTCCCGGGAGAAAAACCCCGTGCATCCAGTCACCCGGTAGGGGTTTCCTCGCCAGTGTTTGGGAAGGGACGTCCCCCGACTAACATGTACCACAGCTTGCATCGGTTGAGATCTACCCAGTCCTGGAACCCCTCCAAATCTAGCACTAACGGAGACAGTCATGCCGGTCCTCATGTCAGTAAGTGTCTTCACAGACGAAGTTTTGATTGGACCTATTGATTTAGTGATATCTTGATAACAGTCTCTAGATGCTGTTAGTCTACTATACTTAGATCCCAGTATGAGTTGAATTTTAAGCTTCTGGTTCTACATGTCCAAGATAGTCACAAATGTTAATCACATCGATCACATCGAATATACAAAATCCGTATTCGAATTTAACAAGCGATAGAATCCCTTTTAGATACGTCTGATCTGTCCATGACGAAGTCGGTAAACTTACGAACTGCACCAAACATTCCAGTCGAGGGAGGTGGCGGAGATACGCGAACTCAGCCGGTAGCCAACTTCACGTCATCCTTCGTCGACAAAATCCTTACTAAGAAACGTGAGATCTAATGTTCGCTTACAGTGTCATGCCGATACTTCGAATTTGTGATGACACATAGCTATTCGGACTTCAAAATTATGGATTAAATGCACATGGTTTTACTATTTAATTTTAAAGCTGTATACTTAAACTAGATCGAGGTATGCGAATTGGATCATATAGTTGTATACTGCTATATTAATTACATAGCACTACCAGGTCACTCAGTTCCTAAAACTCACTACAAGATGGTGGGCTCGCTCCTTACTCGAACCACTGAAGACCGTATCCGGGTCGAGGAGCCGGTGTCGCGCGGCGCAGATAGTCAGCTGACACGTGGAGCTGAACTTGTCAAGCGGAACGGGGACGTGGTGGCGCAGTCAGTGGACGTGGTTAAGGAACCGCCCAAACGTCATAGATCTTTAGCAGCACTGACGCGGGGCAATACGCGGAAAGGGAGCGATCTGTATTGCTCCTCAAGCAGCCCTCCTGAAGGACAAAAACGACTTAAACAGACTAGGTAGGTTCTGTGTTTGAGTTAACTTCGTTAGAGTGATAGAGTAGCAGAGTATCACGAGATCATGTACTGGTACAATCAAAATCAATAAATATTAGAGCATTTTCGCTTTAAAGTTAAACCAAGTCTTACTCTTATTCTCGATATCATCTTAAGATACACACTTTTTCTTTGCTCTAATTTCTAATAACTTCGTAGTATAAGTTGGGATTCTGTTAAAGTTCCGTCAGTGAGTAAAGGACGAGTTTTGTGTTTCCAGTAACTCTGTCTGTCCGGTCGTCAGTGAAATTGCAAGTCATGCTATACTCGCCTTGCAATGTGCAGCCTTAAATTTGATCATTTTTATCTACAACATGAACTCTGTATTCAAAAATGGAAGCACTTAATGAAACATTAGTCATTTTAATTTAATTTTATTTGAAAGTTTACTCTATTTGTAATTGTTGGGAGGGGGAAGGCATAAACCATTACTATTACACACTAGAATTTGCCCCATGGTCTATCACTATGGTGAAATAATTGACAATTACCATGGAAAACTTGGTCCAAATTTTGACCACATAACCACGGTTATATCAAAAACTTGATCATGGTCATGGTCAGATTCTCTTTGGTTAAATGGTCAAAAAACCGTGATTATCTTACACCCCCTTCCTCCCTTATCTCCAACTTCCTCCAATCCTCCAGAGACCCAGAGAGAGTGTCGGTGCTAACCAGCGGAACGGTGTAACTGTTATGAACCGATTCAACCTGGGTGTCTTGTCACCGTCCCTCGCCACCGAGACTCGGTACGCTGTGAAACAGACTAAAAGTAGAGGTACGCGTCTCGGATTTAGACCAAGTAAATTATGATAGCTTATAATTTTGAGTAATAGACTTTAATGGGCGATTTGGAAAGGGATTTTTTACATTTTTGCGATTGCAGTCTTTGATGGTCGGGGACTTTAGGGGTGCCTGTTGAT
This sequence comes from Mnemiopsis leidyi, assembly GCA_000226015.1. Taxonomy (NCBI): domain Eukaryota; kingdom Metazoa; phylum Ctenophora; class Tentaculata; order Lobata; family Bolinopsidae; genus Mnemiopsis; species Mnemiopsis leidyi. The sequence goes on from JH156672.1 coordinate 78,204, forward strand.
TAAAGCTCGATTTTGCAGTTCGAGATACTGATTTACTGAACAAAACTTAGAATTTGGTTTTGACAGGCTTTTAAAATTCAACATACTTTATAAGTATTAAAAAAGGCCAGGAAATTTACGTTTTCTTGATCAAACATGAACTACTTCAAACTTACCTCAAGAAAAAAAGCTATTCACTTATTAAAAAATTAAAGGTGAGACTGAGCCTTTTATATCAGTTTTGACATGTCACCGTTGATTTCTTTGATATAATAGCTATTGATCTATTTGGCATGAAATGCGCATATTGGCATATTGCGCAGACTGTTGGCAATGGATTATTGCCTACTAAGGCTAAGCTATTACATCTGAAGTATTGCCTAGTAAGCTTTGGCCAGTGAGTTACAAGTTTAAAGGCATCATTTTCTCATAGAAGATTAGAAGATTGGCGCTTTTATTCCCGGTTCCTCATGTAAAGTCTTAAGGTTTAGGGTTTTCTATGTCTTTCATATCTCAATATTTTGGCAGTGCCATTTTGTTTGTAAATATTGTAAATTTCTTGTCGAATGATTATATTATGAGTTTTCTAATCACACCAGCAGTTAAGTTTATCAATTCTCCTGTTTCAACTTTGCTATGGTAAAATTAATATTGTGATTGTTGAAATAATGAAATAAAACAAAGAATTCAATGAAAATGAATTTGTGAAATAATCATATGTAATGCTGGCAGTGGCCGCATCATACACAAATTCTCCCCTCTTATAGATTCAACAGATAAAGCAGACAAAAAGTCCATAAATATCAGAAGAAAAGCACAATAAAACCACCTTATCATCACGAGCGTTTTATAATTTTTTTGTCTTTTTTAATGCAAAACATTCAAGTTTTCAAGTTGACCTGCGTCAAACAGGATTCAACAAAAAAACTCAGAGAATGTGTTCGTTTATCCGCGTTGGAGAGCAGTTAACTGATTTGAAATAATCAATTTTAAAGCTTTCCTTATTCCTCCTTTCCCAAAACATTCCACATTAAATGTGTTCCTGCGTGTGCTACTCCGTGTATAACATTGTGGATGGCGTTGAGAAGGAACTCCTGAAGAGTGAATAAGTAAATCTATCAGTTAAGAAATATCATTTTCTTTGATCTTATCAATGGAATTAGGGGAAATTCACAATTCTGGATCATCGAACCAAAACGGTTTGTAGTTTGACTTTGACATTTGATGAATGGTTTAATTAATGCCAAGGCCGCTATCGCCCTATCGGTGGAATGTATAGCTTTAAAATTAGAATCCGGAAAAAAGCAATGGTGCAAGAACTCAAGAAATATTAATTTAAGCGATCTGAAAAGCCAGAAATATTTATGATCAGTATGCTCTATATACCTCTTCTTTAGCACTAAGAGCCTGGTTTGCGTCTCTCTTTTCTTTTCCGAAGACGTTGTGCATAAGATTTGTGGCAGCATGAGCAGTTCCGTGAACTATGTTGTGGATAGCATTGAGAAGGAATTCCTGTTGAGAGTTTTTGGTTTAGTCACAATTTGAAGTTACATCTTTTCTAGATTAAAGCGAAAGGTAAAATTCCCTATTTTAATAGACTTAAGATTAAGCAATAAAACTTAGCATTGCATCTATTTAAAACATTCCATTCTGCAATTTTAAGAGGTAGTATAATTGGAACTCGGACTTTTTTGTGATATCTTATTCAGTTATTCTCATACCTCTTCTTTAGCACTAAGAGCCTGGTTTGCGTCTCTCTTTTCTTTTCCGAAGACGTTGTGCATAAGATTTGTAGCAGCATGAGCAGTTCCGTGAACTATGTTGTGGATAGCATTGAGAAGGAATTCCTGTTGAGAGTTTTTGGTTATAGTTTAGTCACAATTTAAAGTTAAAGTTACATCTTTTCTAGATTAAAGCGAAAGGTAAAATTCCCTATTTTAATTTTAATAGACTTAAGATTAGGCAATAAAACTTAGCATTGCATCTGTTTGAAACATTTCATTCAATTTCAAGAGGTAGTATAATTGGAACTCGCACTTTTTTGTGATATCTTATTCAGTTATTCTCACTACCTCCTTCTTTAGCACTAAGAGCCTGGTTTGCGTCTCTCTTTTCTTTCCGAAGACGTTGTGCATAAGATTTGTAGCAGCATGAGCAGTTCCGTGAACTATGCTGTGGATAGCATTGAGAAGGAATTCCTGTTGAGGGTTTTTGGTTTAGTCACAATTAAAAGTTACATCTTTTCTAGATTAAAGCGAAAGGTAAAATTCCCTATTTTAATTTTAATAGACTTAAGATTAGGCAATAAAACTTAGCATTGCATCTGTTTGAAACATTCCATTCTGCAATTTCAAGAGGTATTATAATTGGAACTCGGACTTTTTTGTGATATATTATTCAGTTATTCTCATACCTCTTCTTTAGCACTAAGAGCCTGGTTTGCGTCTCTCTTTTCTTTTCCGAAGACGTTGTGCATAAGATTTGTAGCAGCATGAGCAGTTCCGTGAACTATGCTGTGGATAGCATTGAGAAGGAATTCCTGAAAAGAACTTTTATATGACAATCATCTAAGACTAAGCGAAGCTTAATCTCACTTTAGTAGGTTTCACAGTGTAGTAGTGATGATGTTAAAAGATGCACAAGGAAAAATTAATCAAATAAAATAAGTTTTGTCGCCTCACAAGTTCATCTTCACTTAACTAAGATAGTAAGATATCTGTCTTTAATGTTTCAAAAAACCGCACCTCCTCTTTTGCAGACAGGGCTTGAGAAGCGTCCCTCTTTCCAAAAATGTTATGCATCAGAGTGGTAGCTGCATGAGCAGTTCCGTGGATAACGTTGTGAATCGTTTGGATAAGGAATTCCTGAAGGGTGTAGCTTTCAAATTGGAATCTGGTCATTATTGCAAAAAGCAATGGGGCAAGTCCTATTACTAAAGAAACAGACATTTAAGAGATCTGAAAAGCCTGAAATATTTATCGGTATACATGCTACTATACCTCTTCTTTAGCGCTCAGAGCCTGGTCGGTATCTCTTTTTTCTTTTCCGAAAATGTTGTGCATCAGAGTTGTTGCAGCATGAGCAGTTCCGTGAACAATGCCATGGATTGTGTTTAAGAGGAATTCCTGAAATTCAGAATTTGTTCCTCAAACTCAACGATAAAAACCTAACCAAAAAACCTACACCGCTAAGAAAAAAATACAAGTTTAAAATCATTGCCCGTGTCACGTTAGCTGATTTTTCAGTGCAGCTCTAAAAGATTAAAGATAAATAATCTTTTTCGGATGTTTTCATACCTCTTCTTTAGCGCTCAGAGCCTGGTCGATATCTCTTTTTTCTTTTCCGAAAATGTTGTGCATCAGATTTGTAGCAGCATGAGCAGTTCCGTGAACAATTCCGTGGATTGTGTTTAAGAGGAATTCCTAAAGATATTTTCTTTCAGTTATCTAGATGCAAAATGAGAATGTTTCATTGCTCCAAATTGCAAAAGCATTTATTATGTAAGTTTAATCCTTTTAATTATATAGAGGTGAAATATGTCTATATAAAGTATGAGTATGCATCAGTTTAGTCTTTTGGTGTAGTATGAGGGCAAGCTCAAGCTGTTTAATTTACTCTGACTAAAAACTTTATATTAAGCTGTTTTAAAAGAAACAGCTACACTGTAACTGTTACTTTTTCAACAACTTTATATAAAGTATAGATATAGAAAAGTATGTATATAAAAACGTTGACTAAACGTTGATTAAACTTTGACTACTAAGCTGTTGAAAAAGTAACTGTTACAGTGTAACTGTAAGTGTTACTTTTTTAACAGCTTAATATGAATTATACATAGAAAAAGTTGTTTTTGGGTTGGGGTCACAAATTTTGACCAATCAGAAGCTCGAAAACAGTGCTTTGATTATACTTATAGCTTCTAATAGTAATTGGATAAAATTTGTGAGCCCTCCAGCTCTTGTTTGAGAGCCATCCTCTACAATAAAACATACCTCTTCTCTTGCTGAAAGATTTTCCGGGGCATCCCTTTTTACAACCTCAACTTCCTTTGCGATTTCAGCATTCAATTTGGACAACAGAGCACTCTGAAAATAAGTCATCAAAATCTGACAATTCAGAATAAGCGAAATTGAATAGAATTAGATTACGATTTTGTAACTGACGATATTCTTGACAAGAGGTTGCAAATTCTTCGCTTGATTGGATGTTCATAAAAGAAAGATCCCGTAAATCCGAAATTTCTTGGACAAAGCAAGCTGATCTTAAGAATATTTACCGTCTGATCTAGATTTGGACGAGCTGACACCAGCGCAACTAGAGCAAGAATTACCACCAGCATACTTCTTTTCGTTTTAATTTCTAACTTGCTGATGTTTTGCTTAATGATAAATCATGATTTATGTTATTAAAGTATTGCGGTTGAATTAGTATTACGGCTGAATACAATAATAGTTTAATACTCTTCTATTTACTGCTCGAAATCAAATTATGGCGTAATTTCTTGACTTTGAATACTGATTGCAGTGAGCGCCAAAACAGAAGGTCTTGTTGAACCGAGTAAGCACTAAGCAAAGCTAAAGCCAATATTGCAAAAATATTAGCAGGTTGTATCATGCATATATTGCTTTGTAAAACTATAATAATCGGTCTTCAATAATGCTACAGTCTGAACACTTGTTAGCTAGAAGTAGTAGTGTAGAAACGAAAAACATAATAGCAGCCTGGATTAACTTGTATCGCACCAGAACCAGCACCGGTAAACACAGGCTAATAATTATGGATGTGCTGTCAAGCATTCCCAGATTTATATATGATTTGTGAGGAGAGTCTAATTTTTAGACGCCCTGTTCCCAACACCTGGTGTTCTATTTTCAATTCAACATTGTTCCTACTTTTACCGCAACGCCCTCCTTTCATTATATCAATACGGGTTGGACTTGGTCTGGCAATATTCAACTTGAAGTTGAACATTGTTTTATTAAGAGTTACATGCACGATGAGTTGTTTAATTTGAAGTTGAAGGACAAAACACAAATGTTGAACCGTTTCACTGTTCAAATAAGGTGTTACTTTTTCAGCAGAACAATCCATCAATATCAGCCAACGACCGGGCTATATGTTGATCCACACATTATCACTTTAGTTCGATTTATACCTTAAGTTACAAGACTGAAGACACAAGCACTAATTTACTTTAAGTTTAACTGCAGATACTTGTTAGGAATTCGATGAGGAACATCTCAACAATGCTACAGCTGTAAATACCTACGAAGTACCTTTCTAAACGTGTTACACCAGATATTGAGAGACGCCAAGGGTATTGTCAACTGTTATAGTAATGTTTTGAGTCGATAGTTTTTGTCCGGTCCTTAGTTCTTGTTGACAAAGTTGTTTACTTTGTATTGTTCTACAAGAGGCTCTAGAAACGACATAATGTTCACTGGAGCATTGAATTAAGAATTGCGTGTCATTCAATTCAGTAATCACTGCTTCCTATACTTACTATATTGTAGATTACTATTGAAAATGATGGATTGGACTTGGAGTTAAAATTTATCTAAGCTTTATTAAGCTGGGTCATTCGAAATTATTCTATAAGATGCCAACTTTTATTGAAGGGCAAAGCATGCATATAATAGAGAATGGTATTTTTGGAGAGGTGTTACAAATTTCTGATATTTCTTGATAACTCCTTTGCTAAGCAGTTTCAATGGGCAAATACCAGCACGTGGTCCAATTGACACGCATTGACTAAAAAACAAAGATATATAGGGCCAAAAGAAAAAGGAATTTTTGGGTGGCCGGGTTACAAAATTTAACCTATCAGCAGCTAAAATGCACTGTTAGAGTTTTCTAGCTTCTCATTGGTCAAGATTTGAGAGTCCTTCCCAAAATAATGTAGTGCCTAGGTACGCTTCTTTGAGTTTTATTTAGAATTATGCCAAGTTAATTCTGAATTTAGATTTCAATTAAATGATGCAGACTTTAACTGGCAGAAGAAAATGGTAGCCGACGGAGGTACATACTACAAAACTTCAGATGTCGCAAATTTGTATGCATACATGTATGGTAATGTGACCAATGAAATGCTAAAAATTTTATTTTAGTGTGTTGTTGTCCGCGGACGTCCGGTCGCAGTCAAGGTTTTTTGTATTAACCCTGAACTTTGAGCCAAATTGTCAGTTTTTTTGTAGATAATGTAAATTTTTTTGAATCTTGATGACTAATTTATGTTATTGTTATGAATTCTTTCATTACACGAGCATTAAAGTTTATCAATTCTCATTTTGATAGATGAAATAAAACAAATTGTTAATTGATATATAAGGATGAACGAGCGAAAAATGCTGTACACACAACCTTAGTACACTCCTTTAACATATAAAACGCTCGAAAGTCAAAAATCCATAAATAAAGGTTAAAGAAAGAGCACAAATATCCAATATCTGCATTTCTAGTGTTTAATTTTTTTGTACTTTTTAATGCAAAAACATGTAAGTTTTCAAGTTGATCCATGCTAAGCGGGATCCGACAAGAATTCAGAGAATGGTCCATCAAACCTATCCGAGTAGGACAGGTATATCGTTAACTGATTTTGAATCAGTTAACAAATTCCAGAGCTCCTTTAACACTGAGAGCCTCAGAAGAGCTTATTTTCTTGTTTTTCCACGGGGTTCCATACTCATAGTTAGTTTGCTTTATTTACCACCTTTTGGATGGCGGCGATGAGGAATTCCTGTAGAGAGTTGTTGGTGTAAATTCCTTGATAACTTTAAGTTAAACTTGAATATCTTTTCTAGCTCTAATCTAAAGGTTATCATCTACTTTAAACGAATAAACGACATAGTCATAAGATTAAGGTTAAAGAACCTAGACTTATAATGGAACTCGAAAGAGGGCATTCTCCGAAATCTAAGTTATGTATAGGACTATAATGTACGTAAGTTTAAATACTTTCACCTCTGCTATTACACAAATAATTTGAGCCAGAAGATGACAGGTTTTATACCTCTTCAAATGTTGCAGAACAGTGTCTAATTTGTTACATTTACAAAAAAGATGCTCACGTACATTATAGTCCTACTTCTGGGACTCCTAAACTTATAACCTTTTAAAACATGCCATTCTATTTTAAAATATGTTATCTAACTATAATCATCATCAATATTTTACCTTTTCTTTAGCACTGAGAGCTTCAGAAGCATCTCTCTTCTGTTCTCCAAAATGGTCTATCAAAGCACTTGTAGCTCCATGAGCAGCAGCGTGGATGAGGCCCGAAAGCCATTCCTGCAAAAATTGTTTGCGTAAATTGTCACCAAGAGTAACATTTTCTTAGGGTTACGCTAAAGGTTAACAGTATGATCTTGATCTTCTCTAATATGCTTTAGGGTAGGCAATAGAAATCGATCGAAACACCGGGAAAAATATGTATCATATGCCATAATATTTTAAAAATCAAAACATGAGAACATAAGGCATATATGCAACACTGCATTAGCTGCAATTTATCAATATCAAGTGCTAAAGAAGAGGTCATATACCTCTTCTTTAGCACTAAGAGCCTCAGGGGGCGTCTCTCTTCTGCTTTCCAAAATGGTTCAGCAAAGCACTTGTAGCTCCATGAGCAGCAGCGTGGATGAGACCAGAAAGCCATTCCTGTAAAAAATGTTTGTTAAATTCTGACCAAAAGTTCTATTTTTCGAAATTAATTAAGCTAAAGGCTATTTCTATCAGTATCATCTTAATCTTCTTTAATACACTTTAATCTAGCCAATAACACTCGGCCTAATAAGTGGAAAAACATGCCGTTAAGTTAAAAAAGACTTAGGAATTGGGCAAATGTGTGACATTGACTGTCAGTAGAAAGGTATCAATAATATACCTCTTCTT
>JH156672.1:93268-139359 GCA_000226015.1 Mnemiopsis leidyi
GTAATCATCTTACCATTTACCCTTAGGTCTAAAAAGTAGAAATAAAATTAAATAAATAAATTGAAATGGACGTCTTTATTCTTGGTGAGAAGTCGGAAATTTTTTCATCTTGTTACAGCCATTACCAAAAAAAGTTATACTTATACTTAAAGGTACACTTTCACGTGATAGAAAAACTTCCAACCCCTCACAAAAAATTCTGACGTCTATCATCTTGTTTAATAAAATATACGAATCAAAGCAATAATTCATATCAGAGATTTAAAATCAAACCGGATCAGCATTATTTGCAAAATCACGCTGAAGTTTAGTGACGATTTCTTGTAATAAATATTTTTTAGAATTAGATGACCCATCAATAGCGACGGTATAGTCCTGAGAAAGCTGCAACTCTGTAATTACTTTTGTTAATATCACATCCCGTGTCTGCAAAAATGTACACGCTACATTCACATTTTTGCCGTAGTCTGATATTTCCCACGATATGGAATCATAGGGACCTTTCACAGTCTTATCTTTATCAAAGCATTTATTCTCAAAAGTTTCTCTTATTTCTTGAAACTCTTTCACTAATGCTTTTACCTTCTCCCGCCCAATCTTATCGATGTGCCGTTCGAAGGATTCATTAAAGTGATCAAATATCTGACGATCTATGACTTGATACTGTAATATCCTTGCTTTAGTTTTGTCTGACATAGAGACCCTAGGTTTTGAGCTGACCATACGGTTCAAGTACATGATGTCTGTAATATTCCACCCGAGATATTCTTTGAGAAGAACAAGACTTTCGTCCATTCTGTCGGTTATCATGACGAAGTCCATTTCGCTGTCCAGATGTTTTATAAAGGCTTCTATCTTTTCTTGTAGTGTCGATCCCTCCAATTCTGGCCTGAAAGCAAGTTCATTACGCAAAATGGTAAAAATAATCAATTGTACAAGGTTGCTGGGCTTGCTGGAGCTATGATTCTTTCAGGCTAAGTAATGGAGATCACGTGATCCGAGCATCAGATCCACGAAAAACTAATCGTGTATTTCATTTAATTTCCAGTTCCAATACAATGTCTTGTATGAACTAATGTAAGGTACCAACTTATTGGTTTTGAAATACTGTGATCAATACAATAAGTATTACTGTCTTATGTATAAGGTTGATTACATTGAGAGAGGAAAGGACTTTTGCCGCCCCCTCGATAAAAGAAAAAATCAAGATTTTTACCCAGGAATCGAATAACTCTGCAGCGATTTTATACATATACGGTAGAGATGTAAAAACGATATTTGATTTGGTTTAGATCTAGAAACTTACAAAAGACAGGGTAAAAGTCTCACCCATTAGAGAAAGTGCCCCAGCCCAGATCGTTGGCGACAGAGTTAATTATCAAGGAAGTAGTGACATGATTGTCGTCAGGAGGGGGGTAGGAATTGAGATATTTCTCTATCAGCTCATCTATCGTAGCTCCTGGTCCTAACTTCTGTGGAAAAAATGACTTGAAGGGCAAGGGCCTGAAATCATGGGCATTTATACCCTTAAACTACATAATATACCTGAAAGTAAATCATTTTCATCAAATTCGAAGACTTATATTGATCAACAACTTTAAAAGGGAGCGATTTCTATTTTACAATAACAAACCTTTCGCATTTTTCCCTCTGCCCCGAAAAAGCTGAAAGCAGATTTAAACTGGGATACAGGAGATCTAGCAATTGTCGAATAGAGGGACGTTTCTTTAGGCATGATCTCGTGTTCAATATTGGGTCTGAAAGTTCCGTGCTGACATTGCATGTTGTAGACCGTGCCTGGTCTCGGCGGTAGAAGGGGCCTGCAAAAAATGTGCGTTAGCAATCTTGTGGTGCAATGTGTGGCGATATTATTTAATGAAAGTATTTAGGGCGGAGGGGTGGGGTCGATGATTAGACGACCTATCAATGGTAAATTTGTTCACGGTTTATGCACGTGTGCATTGTTCCATGAGGTTTTGTGCATAGTAATAATTCAGAAAGACTGCAGTTTACAGAGTACTTATGTAACCAAGTTCGCTTGTTTTTGGATAGGTGTTTAGAATGCTAATAGAATTAAATAATAACAACTATAAAACATATAGTGTATGAGCCGACTGCAGAGACCTGGTCTTTTTAACCTCCTCCAAATCTAAGGTATGGGCACGGCCACCTCTCTGTATCACAAAGTTTAGTCTTCTCCTTACACCGAGCAAATAAAACACGTTCACTAAAGACGACGTGCCACACTTGTGTGTCTTGATGAACATGAAGTTTTCTTTTCTTGTCACAACATCACCGTGGTACTCATGGTGCTGTATCTGGACGACCGGTTGGGTTTGGTAGGTATTGGTGATCGAAACCAGATCTTTGATTTTCTCAACGTTAACCTCCAGTTTTGTGTGAAATTGCACAGAGTATAAACACAAGACGAGGAAAACGACCAATGTTCCTATCGCCAGTTTCTTCAACCGAGACACCGGACCAAGACTCCTCCAAAATGACAGCTCTGATATTGTCTGTGTTGTCATACCTTGTCAAAACTACTAGACAATAAAGATGCGTAGTGATTATAAACATTTTTTTAAAGGTTGGTATCGTCTTGATAGTATCTGAATGATCATTTGTGAAGTCAGAGCAGCAAACTTTCTATCAGTCGGCAATTATATATAAACATCTGCTGGACTTAAGAAAACCACAAAATGTTGCCAACGATGGAGGGAGCTTCAAAAGGCAACTTACGAACAACTTAAGCGCTATAAATAACTATGGAGTTTAACCAAAAGGTAACGATCTGAACACACATGGCGTGCGGTTTGGAGGTTCCAATTTTCCATGAGGCTACCTTATTCAATTTTGTGTACTTTTTTGCCGAATACAACTAACACAATGTATTCATCGTCTATATTCAGGAAAAATATCATTTATCTATTGGGCCTGGGGGGTCTTATACCCTAGCGTGCTTGCAGAGAGGAGCTTTAAATAAACACTGCTGCAATTCATATTATTTTCATTAACCCGTAAATTACCTATTTGCCCTTAAATTCTACAGCAGTTTATTCAAAATCACCTTGAAAATAATTAGTCGTTAGACAGCGAAATTACAATTAGCTATCGGCCAGCAAGAAAATAACATATCTGAAATGAGACTTAGAGAATATTTTGAGACTTCTACATAATTTCGAGAAACAAAATGTTGAGTTTCCACAACAGGCCTCAAAATACGACATACATTTACACTACAAGAAAGACATTACATAAAACTAAAGTTACACTACAAGCAAGGCAGTGCAGCAGCAAGGTATTGGTACACCATGTTCGACACTACTAACTTTTCAAAGTGGTATAGAAGTTCACAGTACCAAGTGCTTATACTAGTCTTATACTCTTATAGTGCATATTCACTGCCTTCTATGAGGCTGTGTGTGGCACGTCTGATGCGATAGAGTTTGGGTGGCCAGGGGACCTCATTTTCTCTGTCGCGTAAAGGGGCCCACGCAGCGCCCAGCACAGATGGTTAAGTCACTTATAGTCGTTGTTCCAGAAGCTTGATGATCGCAAAGATAGGTATAACGTGACGGTATCTTATTTTGTATTGTACGTTACACACTATGGTCCGCATGTATATGTATAGCCCATCACCAGAATCTTGATCCTCTGGAAAAACGATGCAACGCTTTTTGATGATACAGACAAATTTAGATTTTAAGTATCAGATATTGTTTGAGCGAATCAGGATAGCATTGTAATGAAAAGAAACCCAAAAAGAGAACTAAAGAGATTGTTTCCAGCCAATAGTAAAGTATTTCATGAGACGAACAATAAAACTAGTAACTTAACTCAGACAGCTACAATGCACCAGGTATTATAAGCAGCATGCTGGGAGACTAAAGAGGTTCATTATCAACTGTTTGAGCGATCGAGTGAAAACATTTACATCATCGCGATTATCATCAACACTAACTCACCTCTTTGCACCAATATTTAGTTGATGTGTATATGGGTGCATAACGAAGTTCAGCCTATCTCTCACCCCTTTTAAGTAAAACACATCCACCAATGTTGAAGTTCCACATTTGTGGGTTTTAATAAACATCAAGTTCCTCTTTACTTCAATCTGGCGGACTTCATCGCCCTTTATTTCAGACTGTTTGAAGGTTGTTGGTGTAGCAGTCCCGGTGTCTGTCAAGTGTGAATTTTCATTCTGGTCTGAGTAATAGCTCAATTTTTGGGAGCCAAGAAAGTTCCCTTTTTCGTTCCCATTATTGTTTGCAAGTTGAAAAAAGAGAAAGACTAAGCATGTCAGCAAGATGACATAAACAATGTAGCCAAGTTTTGGGTTGGAGTACTGTGAAGATACCATCAGACTTCGTTCATATTCATCATATATATCTGGTACAACGGATTGAGAAGGTAGGCATTTACAAGACATAAATTATAATAGGACAAATGAAAAAAAGTTGTCGCTGTAATATATTATTATATCGCATGGACGTGAGTCGTGTAATTATCATAAAAACATTGTACAAAAATGAACATTAAAATAAAAGTTGATTTAGGGGTTACTCAACTATACAAAAGGTTTAGCCGGGAAAGCGGACCAACTGATCCTAACTCAATATCCAATCGTCATTGCTTATTGCTTACGTGCACCAAAGGGTCCACCTTCATTTCCAAGTGATGATGTGACTGAGTTGAATGAACTTGAGAACAAAATCAATGTCGGAGAGGATCAGGTAAGCTTAATCAGCATCCATGATGTTACAAACCCTCTGGGGCATTACTGCACCCAGTCTCCAAGCTTACAGTGATAATATAACAAGAAACAAACAAACACAAACACACACCAAGTGGAATTGAGGCACACTAGCTAGCTCAGAAAGGGACTGAGTACTGGTTCAACTTAGGTCTGTCAAATACAAGATGCCTTTTCGAACTCTACTTCGGCACAGATCAGAGCATGTTTTCGAACACTACTTATGCTACTGAAACTTGATAAGTCAAAAGTTGAATGCATCTAGGCATTGATTTAGGGGCTCTGGAGGAAAACAGTTTAAGATCCTTAATCAACAAACTATAGTTTACCAATCGCAAAACGAATGAAGTAGCGAAACAAGGATTCAGCAGGTACTTTTTTACCATATCAACATTTCGAATAAAATAAGGGCCAAAATCCAAATAAGGCAATTATATAGGTAACAAATACTTGCAAATAAATGATTTAGTGATAGAATGCACTGATATTAAACCCACGACCAGTCCCTCGGACGGTGCGGACTGCGGAGCGGCGGCATAATTTTAGTTATCAATTACAAAAAGGCCACCACAATTTTGCTCGGTATGGTGTGTGTGGATCCATTATCTGCAAGTTCAATCTTCTAATCTTGGCACAAATAAACTTAAGCAACAACGAAGTACCTGCCGGGTCACTGTGAGCTATTCTCCACGTGTCATATAAGGTACACGTTCTGAATGAGAATGTAGCATTAAATGTTCTAAAGTAAGGATTATCACTGCTACACGGCTGGGAAGAAACAATAATTGCTTTATCGGACAGTGTTCGATGTTGTTAAACAAAAGGGGACGTTTATTGATTGATACTACAGTGACTCTGAAATAGTCGGCAGCAAAGAAAAGAAGAAATAGTCTATAATATTTATATATAAATACGATAAAAAACAATTTAAGTTTGACCGACCAGAAGAAAATGTATTATGTAACAATATCCCTAAAATACCTATATAACGAACTCTACAATATCTCGCAGTTTCGCCCACATTTCCCTGTGAATGAAAGAGGGAGAGAAGAAGAACAGAGCAACTCTACAACAGGGTGAAAGTATATGACCTATTACTTCAATTGGACTGTTATACTGTGACAACTTGTCACTACTGAAACACAAGTATATATCTTGTGGATGAGACAAGTATATATTCAACATTTGACAATGAGTTACGGAAGCGAGTTATGTGCCCCGCCTCGGCTAAAGCTGTGGATGTCCTTGCTGAACGGCATGTTAAACAAGGAACTGAAGCAGCTGGGTTCCGTCCAGGCTCAATTCTTTACACTCAAGTCAATATGTTCGTTTAATACGTCCTCTTGATCCAATACTATGAGCAATTCTATTTGCGGGGAGGAGTGTGCGCCGCCGACGCCGCGATATTAGCTGCCAGCGCAATCGGCGTGAGCCGTGAACGTCATGTATATTGTATATGTATATAGGTTGTATATGTATATAGGTTGTATATGTATATAGGTTGAGTAGCATATGTAATGTTTTATGTTTCATGAAATAGTAAATTCCTGCCACAGTGCCATGCAATTACATAATGTAGTGGAATTGGTATTCGCCTGAGCTCATTCATTCTAAGTCAATCCTATTACCTTAGGCACCGGACTACCGGGTTACACTTGGCTGATGGTGTCAGTGATGGCTCTATCCACGAAGCCGCCACTAATTTTCATTTTTTGCTACGCTACCGCCGAATTTGGTAGAAAACGGCGGCACACGCTACTGCGACATCATCATCACTAATTGAGAGTCTGGGCGACTTAGCGCTTTCGCAATTTCTTTGATTTGTCGGTAACCAATGTTGGTACAGAGCACAGATTCAGTTTAGATAATTCATGAATCATGATAACTAAGAATAATGAACACTGCGAAAAAAGAAACTAAAGTAATGCAAACTGTCATTTTTGCACATAGCATTTTGTTACGTTCTAGCAGCTTTTTCACTTCAAATCAAAGCGACTTACGGTCGGGGTGTCTTAGAGAGAGAAAGCAGGTGTTTGTCAGGCTGGATGACAAAATTGAGCTTTTTTCTAACTCCTCGCAAGTAGAAGACATTGACTAAGGAGGAAGTGCCACATTTGTGGGTTTTTAGAAACATCAAGTTCTTCTTCTGTGAGACACTCACTGGATGGTCCGAGTGTAAGAAGTTCTGTTGCTCTGATTCGGTGGAGCTTATAACTTTACTGTTTGATAAACCTGTGTTCATGACAACCTGCTCATTCATTGTTGTTCTCTTAGCATTGTGATCTCCGCCGAATACAGCTGGGTTAGTCATCAAGAAGATCACTACAGCCAGTAGCAGTGTAAATAAAACACGAACATATCCGAACTTTGATTCTGGAGTGGGCGTCATGGTCTGTATCGGTAGAGGAGGGTGCAGAATCCGTCAAAGTTCCTGATTTTTCTTATTTCTTCGTCTTTTTAACAATATAGCGATTCTTTAAATAGGAAAATTACAGGCAGGGAAAATATAAGCAAAGTAAGCTGATTTAAATAAGTGGTCCAATTCGAGCTTGAAGTCCTGATCTAGACATGTGAGACTGAGCTAAGTACGATATAAGGAGCTGGTAAATTAGACGTACCGTGTAGACCGAGCAGGAGGTCTACACTACAACCCTCATTGGGAGATGTGCATTGATGTAACTCGAACTATATTTAATTGAAGGTCATATATTCATGTATAGTTGTATTTCCATTCGCTTTTTTGACGCCAATTTTTAGAATAATATTATATTTTAGAAATCTGGTAGGTTTTTATTGCAATTTGGCATTGTTGACGGGGCTAGAGGAGAGAGGTGAGTGGAAATTAGGGATCGGGGAGTGGAGATAGGGCAATGCCAAAAGTGAAGAAAGAAGAGTAAAAAGAGGAGTGATGAGAGAGGATTGTGTAGAGAGGATGGAGGAAAGTGTAGAAAGGAGAGTGGAGAGGGTAAAGAAGCGAGTAGAAAGTGGCGAGTGGGGAGAGGAAGTGGAGAGAGGAGAGTGGACTTAGCTAAAGAGAAAAGTGTAGAGAAAAGAGTCGAGAAATAAGTGAGTTGAGAGATTTGGAGAGAAAGTAGATGAAAAAGAATATGTACAGCCAGGTAAGAGGGGTAGAAGACGCGAAAGATGATCATGATGATATTTGCAGGACTATTCTGGAGATCAAATTTGACTATCATGGATTAATATGCAGCCGTAGGCCGCGGGTTCCGGCTAGTATTATGCACACATTCTCTCTTTTGAGGTGGAGCGGTGTTAACAAACGGTTATGATAATCCAAATAAAATCTGTGATGGTCAGTAAGCAACTAAGCAAGCGTGATACGAAGCGCGACTGGGGGTGAGCGTCTTGCTTGAGTATTAATTGCGATACAAAATTATTGATATCACACAAACGAAAGCGGGGAACACCGCCATAATAACCTGTTATCATCTGGAAATAGATTCTACTTGACCAAGCCACAACTGTACAACAACAATTATAACTTTAATTTACAATGTGGCCGGGTCAGATCTATATAAATACAATCATTGCTCGGTAATTTAATGCACACGAGTAGAAATTGCCTTTTCAACGACTGCTGCTAAAACTTTATTTATTTAATTTTAAGACGAGATGACGATATCAAGTGCAATGACTGAATGAAACTAACGCAACTAACTGTGAAAATAATAGGAGAAAGTGTGAAGTAATACGACACAACTGTGAAAATAATAGCAAAATTGTGAGATAATAAGGCCAAAAGTGTGATGTAATACGAAAAATGGTGATGTAATACGGCTAAAAGTGTGAAGTAATACGGCTATAAGTGTGATGTAATACGGAAAAGGGTGATGTAATACGGCTATAAGTGTGATGTAATACGAAAAAAGGTGATGTAATACGAAGAAAGGTGATGTAATACGTCAAAAATGTGCAAATACCACGTTTTACTCAACCGGTATAATAGCATTACGCGGTAAATAATAGAACTTACGTACCTAGACTCCACGTTCAACAACTCTAGCTGGTGAGTCGAGGGAAACATCACGAAGTTCAACTTCCTTCTCACGCCGAACAAGTAGAACAGATCAACCAGGGTGGAAGTCCCACATTTGTGTGTCTTTATAAACATGAAGTTTCTCTTGGTGACCTCAGCAGGGTTGGAGTTTGTTAAATACTGGATGTCACGTGATGTTGGTTCTTCTGGAAACTGAACTTCATCTTCTGAAAACAGTTCGACTATATCCCAGTTGACTGAGGTGGAATATGTGTTATCCAAGTTGAGTATCAAATAGAGGGTAGTACTCAAGACAGCGATAACACAGAAGCATACTCTTTTTATTGGTCTGGATTTGGCGGGCGAGTTGTCAGTTTCTGATCTCTCATGACATGATCTGGACATTAAAACCTATCAAAGATTTGGTGCCGTTATATGGTAATTGTATTGATATAATCGGACCATAACAATATATGTTAACAAATATTTGCAAGAAATAAGCAGCAACAACTTAGCTAGGTTACAGATCTGTTAGCTAGGTTATAGATCTGTTTAGGAACTAATCTACAATGAAACCTTTGGAAGTATTGACATATCCGCGCCAAATATAACTGAAACAACACGAAGGTACTTATATAAGCAGGCAATTAGGCGAACCTTAGACTAATGACCGAAGGGCTCAACTGTCAATAAAGTGAAGTGTGTTCACAAAATCGAGAATTGAATATTTCCAAGGTCGTTTTTTTTAAAGATTGGCTAGGTATCTTCCTCTCTATTACTTCATTTTCACAGTCTTAAACTAATGACGAGAAACTTTCATCGATAATCACAAACGGTATTCGGTGATGTTCTTTCCCTTCTTCTAAAACGAGAAAGACGAATGATAAGCTGAGCAGATGGCTTTTCAAGTTCCAAAAACTAGGGATGCAACCTGCAAAGGCCAACATAATAAAAAGCTTTCACTGATAAGCAGGGAAGTAACGAGTATCGGAAAAAGCCACACCAAAAAAGTTAAACCTCAACACTACTGTTATACAAATAATTTGAGTGTAAACAGGATCAGGACAGTTACACTTTCATTGTGTCGTTCGCGGAGGCAATGAAACGAGCTAAAATAATTGTAGAAATATTTTCCTCATCCTCAGCTACATAGACATTGTCACTAAAATTAATAAATATGTTAGAACAAAAATTTAATAAATTATGATAAAATTGAAAAATGACGCATACTGAAAAGATTTTTAAAAATTGCCATAAAATTGACAAAAGGGCATACAAATTTGAAAATCAGGTTTGTAAAACCAAACGGTCGTTGATACTAATTGGGTTTGAAGTGTTCAAACCGTAAGGACGGTACGTCCTGAACTTATTAATAAAAAATTGTTCTGAAATAGTTACTTTCTCCTTTTCTTCGTATTTCAGGATAAAAAATCTATAAAGAGAGTTAAAACCAGCTTTGGTTCGTACATTATGTTCAATGGCATGAGCTGCTAATGTATTAGTGTCGTCTATGATGTCCCTATTTATGCACGTGCTTGTGCTCAGTGCCTGAATTTGACTTCTATGTTGACATATACGTCTGCCTAGTTGCTGGACAGTCTTTCCTATGTAAGCCTTATTGCAAATACTGCACTGAGCACAGTAGTTCAAATTAAAGGACTTGCAATCACCACCAGCACAATTGATGCTCTGCTGTCCGATAGTGAGCCTTGTTTCCCCGGACATGAGGTCACAAGACTCACAAGGTCTACCTACACGTCTAGTGCCAAGAGGTGTACATCTGGTGGTGACCGAACCGCGGCCGGTATTTAAACAAATATCTCTTTGACTAAACAAAATATCCCTGTAAACAGGATCATTATTAAAATGATTGAAACATTAAGGTAATCTCGCGTTTCACTTGCTACAAGATGTACGTGACAACTCTATTAGTCATATTCATCATAAAAGTAACTAACAGAGGAAGCTTCTGAGTAAGATTATTATCATATCCTCATTCCTAGAGTAACTATACTACAATAAACTTTTAAAAATGGCTACAGAGCTCTACGTACCGGTTGGCGGTTGATAAAAAACCGTAAATTGTTTTTATTTAACTTATTTGACAAACTTGGCAACCTTTAATACTATAGCAAAACGTCGGGCCCCATCTTTTAAGTAAGCAAGATGAAACTAACTATATAAGTATAACTAAAGAACTAACACTTGAGTGGTGAATGACGCAACACTGCTTTATAAGCCTTCAACTCTCAAGGTAACTCTATTAATTCTATATCAGAACACAGTACTAAACCTGTCAATAGCTTAGCGCACTCCTAGAGAGAGCGATGATATCTAGATGAAAAATATAGATCTCAAAAACAATTTAATTATCAAGTTTCTAATTCCATCACAGAGAGAAATTAACTATAAAGTATGCAGCTGTACTTGAGAACTCGGCAGCCAACACATGTCAACTAGTTAAGTAAATGTACTGATGTACTGTTTCTGCGTTAGTTAAGTAAATGTACTGATGTACTGTTTCTGCGTTAGTTAAGTAAATGTACTGATGTACTGTTTCTGCGTTAGTTAAGTAAATGTACTGATGTACTGTTTCTGCGTTAGTTAAGTAAATGTACTGATGTACTGTTTCTGCGTTAGTTAAGCAAATGTACTGATGTACTGTTTCTGCGTTAGTTAAGTAAATGTACTGATGTACTATTTCTGCGAACGTCGCGTACAAGCTACGTGGAGTAGATGCAGAGAAATTGTATTGTACATACTGCAGCTATAGATTATATGAGTGCAAACTAAGGAATGTTTAAGTTCATGCTTTGAAGGAGCTCTTGTCGAGGTGTTACCCGACTCGCTCGCAGCTTGCTGCTCTCCTGGTTTCGTTAGAACGTTAGACGGATATTATCTTGTCAAAGGAGCTCGACTGCAGACTAATACTCTAGGCCACAAATTTGGCGGCGCCATCACAGGATAAAAATTAAATTATATTTATCGGCAGACCTTATACTGCAGCAATGCAATAAGAGTCCATGTGTTAGTATCGAATTACAGCTCACGACTTATTACTTTTTATGAGTTGTGAATACACAGGGCATACACGGGTTTCCTAATTGCGTTTAACCAATGACTCGAGGTTGTAAAAAAAACTCAATTAAGCTAAGATTTCATAGTTTGTCAGGCTTTATAAGGTTAAAAATGAAAAGTAAACTGAATAAAAAATTGTATTATGTATAGTCGCGTATAGTCTAAAATGTATTATTTACCGCTTGATGCTATTATACCGGTTGAGTAAAACGTGGTATTTGCACATTTTTGTCGTATTACATCACCTTTTTTTCGTATTACATCACCTTTTTTCGTATTACATCACACTTATAGCCGTATTACATCACCCTTTTTCGTATTACTTCACACTTTTAGCCGTATTACATCACCCTTTTCGTATTACATCACACTTTTGGCCGTATTACCTCACACTTTTGCTATTATTTTCACAGTTGTGTCGTATTACTTCACACTTTCTCCCATTATTTTCACAGTTAGTTGCGTTAGTTTCATTCAGTTTTTGTACAAGATATCGTCATCTCGTCTCAAAATTAAATAAATAAATTTTTTGCAGCAGTCGTTGAAAAAGCAATTTCTACTCGTGTGCATTAAATAACCGAAACCACGATATCAATATGCATTGAAACAAAGATTGACACATAATTGAAGTCACAGCTGCTATGTCGGATTTACAAAGTTCATGGCGGATCAAAAAATGCGACGATTACCAAAATAAAATTGTCGCGAGGGGTAAAGAACTGGGCACACAGCCAACTCTCACACAACCTGAAAGCATGTGACATGTCACGTGCCAGTATATGCGCAGAAATGATACCACGTGTACACCACTTGACAAGCCAGTAGCAATAGAAGTCACACGCCGGCACAGCGCGCAACATCAGTGAAACGGCACTGGGAGTGGAACTACCGACCCCACTAGACGGTTCCCACGCTTCCTCCAAATTAGTGATACGAGAGAACGTCCTTTTTTCTTGTTATTACTAGCAACTACCCGCACTGCTTGCTATTTTTACTTGGTAGATAATATCTTTACAATTACATGAATCTGATGCCTGCTCCAAATTACTATTAGTGATACGAGAGAACATCCTTTTTTCTTGTCATTGCTAGCAACTGCCCCACTGCATGCAATTTGTACTTGGTAAATAATATCGTTAAATAAATCATAAGTGCAAAGTAACAACATGTTTTCAAAACATATCATTATTCAACTCAGCCTTCGGCTTCGGTGAATAATGAGATTTACGCCACTTGCTACGCTCGAGGCGTAAATCATGTTACTTCACACTTACTCGTTATGTACTTCATATTACTATCAGTATAGGGTATCGTTCATTTTCAAACATTATTGTAACGTCTAACCGCATGGAAGAGAAAAGACGGACAAAGAAAAGCTCTTATGATATGAGTTTAGTAGCTCACCTACTCACCTATCTCCCGTGCTGTGAATAAAGGGGCTACATTCATCGTCGTGGTTACTATAGTACTATATAGTGGATAAAGTGTACTTATAGTGTACTTTAAGGTGGATATAGAGGCTATAATTTTTTAGTTGTTATATATTTGTCCGAGATTTAAAGTGATAAAAGCGGGATATCGCCTGAAAGGCATGGAAACATACACCCCCGGACTCATTTGTAATACATATACACACTGCTCTCAATATCTATACGTCTCAATATCTATACCCTCGCTCCCGTTTTAGCTTCTGTAGTTGCCATACTGACTTTAGTGCCTGTAGTTGCTATAGTGACTTTAGTGCCTGTAGTTGCTATAGCGACTTTAGTTTCTAGAGTTGCTATAGTGACTTTAGTGCCTGTAGTTGCTATAGCGACTTTAGTTTCTAGAGTTGCTATACTTATAGTGACTTAAGTGCCTGAAGTAGCTTTAGTGAATTAAGTGCCTGTAGTTGCCATACTGACTTTAGGGCTTTACTGGCTATACTTATAGTAAGGTGTAGTGACTTTAGTGCCTGCTGTGGTGGCTAGAAACAACCTAAATCCTTGTACTGCTATCAGTAGAAGAGAAATTCAGAAGTTCTTCGGAAATAAGAGGAAGTAGCAGTATAGTAGGCTATAGACGCTATCTAAATATGTAACAACTAGAAGAGGTGTTATTAAGCAGACTAATTTGGTTCAAGTAACACACCACATAGAACCACTGCTTTGTATTCAGCACAAAGCGTGCACAATAAAGTATCCAACAACAATTAGACAATTCTCGCAGTTAATATACTATCCAAAATAACAATAATGTATCCAATTGCAGTTCTAACGACTCGGAAAGTATAATAAGGTACATTCATTAAGTATATAAAGTAGCTATTTAAATAATAGGTATCTATGTGTATGTCAGTCGCAAAACGCAAAGCGTGCCTCCAGCCAAAAAAGACGCGTGGTTTTCAGAGTTCTTGTAATTTACCGTCTAATTGTCTAAATGCTCGTCTAACTTTTCTTCTACTTCTAGCTCAGGAATAAGGGGACACTTAGGGGGTCACGTGATATTTTGTCGGATTCGAAACTATCAAATTCGGATTCTTTGTCAAATTTTACGTGAAAATACTGGTCTAACTATAGTGGATCTCCGGTCAAATTGGTGTTTCATATTGGAGAACACTATACCGTCTTTCAAGCAGAAACATATGCCGTTGAACAAGCGGCGAAGCTGTTGATAGACGGAGGCACTAAAAATAAAACAATTATGATTAACTGTGACAGTCAAGCCGCAATAATATCGGTAGACAGCACTATAATAAAATCAAAAACGACTCAGAGAGCGCGAAATGAGCTCCACAAACTTGGGAAAGACAACAATGTCCTACTAAGGTGGATACCTGCTTATAAGGGCTATCTGGGAAATGAAAAAGCGGATGAACTTACCAAAAAAGGCCAAGTATCCGGTGACAACGAAGCAAAGAATGTAACTCTTCCTGGCCCCAGGACAGTGTGGAAGAACGCTCTCAGGCAACGGAGTCACCAAAAGATGAGAGAAAGGTTGAAGGACATGCCGCCACACTCTCGCACGGTATGGCGTGAGTCCTACACCAAGTCCCTGTCCAATCTTAGCAAAAAAACTTAGGGCAGCTACACAGTACCTTACGGGTCACTGTGAGCTGCACTACCACCTTAATAAGTACAAACCCCAGAGCATTTATAAGATATGTCCTCACTGCTCCATGGAGGAGGAAACCATGAACCACTTTATTGGGCAGTGTCCGATGTGGTTAAACAGGAGAGGACGATTCTTTAATTACTACTATGCAAGTGTCTCTGAGATAGCCGACCGCTTTCCACTCAGGAAAATAGTCGGCTACATATGTTCCACGAATCGTTTCAACCAACACTGATTGGCACAAACGACGATATGGAATAACCAGAGCTCATAAATTTTAACTAAATTACATGACTGGGGAGAGCACCTTATCTCACAGCGGTGCTACTTCTTTTAAGCGCCGCGTCCCCCTACGAAGAAGAAGAAGAAGACCGGTCTAACTTTTCTTCTACATCGAAGTTAAAAACTTTTCATTTTTCGGACTGAAGGGTATCAATAAAGGCCATAAAGGGGGTCTGAATAAGGTTTTTGAGCTTCGGGACTGTCAACATCGGATTCGCCGATAAATTCAACGTCAAAATGTAGGTTTAACTTCAGAAAAACTTTTTAGATTAACTTTTCACATAGCCTAAGCCACAGAACCCGATGAAATCTACAATACCTGAAATTTTCATGACTCTATCTCTTTCCGTTTGGACTCCAACTCGTCCTTCGATTTTTAGACTTAGTTGGGCCTTTATTAGAACCTTTATTAAGGCCTCAAAGGGCCCTTAGAGGGGTCGGATCGAATTTTAACATAGCCTTAGCCATGAATTCTACCTTATTATATTATGTGAAATTTTCAAGTCCCTATCTCTTACCGTTTGGGCTCCAACTCGTTTGCAAAAATGTGTCGTCGGGGGTCGGGTCGGGGGGGGTCTTAAACCACACTTCATGTTGCCACGAAACTGCCGCGAAATTCGGCATTCTGGCTTGTCGCGGCACCGACAAATTTACTGCGATAAACAAATGGCCCTGACTGAAAACTATTATACTTAGAACTAAACTGAAAACTAAACTAAGATCCAAACTGAGAACTAAACTGAAAACTAAAATAACAACTATGAACTGAGAACTAAACAGAAAACTAAAATAGAAACTATGAAATGAAAACTATCATACTTAGAACTAAACTGAAAACTAAACTGAGAACTAAACTGAGAACTAAAATAAAAACTATGAAATGAAAACTATTATACTAAGAACTAAACTGAGAACTAAAGTAAGAACTAAAGTAAGAACTATAAAATGCTTATCCTTCTGAATAACCTAGACAATGTGTCTAGGTTGTCTACCTTCTAGGCTTGCACAAGAACCACATATTTCAGTAAGCTCATCACCATAACTAACATATCTAAGTTTCAATTAAAACATCCTCGTTATACGCCATCATAAACAATCAAATCACATAGTTCTACTTATACTGATATATTAAATTACAGTAAATGAGTCTGTTTGTCCTTCTAATCATACGGTATGACAATTAGCAATTTTACCATAAACATTTTAGTAATCAAACCCGGCATGCTTCTTCAGCTTATCAAGTTCATGGTTAATATCAATGCCAGAACTCATCGGCGGTTACTTAGTAAATTGTATCACAGGAATGCCAAATCAACACATACCTATACAATTACAAGAGTACTGTTTCAATAGAAGCTTGAGGGTAGAAGCGCGACTACCCTAGCCCAGTAACCTCGATAAACTCAGAATAGAATTGTCTGAGTGACGGGAGTATTGAAGTAAAATAATTGTTCGCTGAAACTATGAAGCTTAGCGTAAGATCAGTGAAGGCTCAGCGAATATGATTAAGAAATCAATCATTTGATCTTATCAAATCTAAGGGCTAGAATCGTATTTGAAGGATGCTTGTGAGTTGTGAGTTTGGGCTAGTAAGCTGCTAATTAACCTAGCATCTATTGGCCTTCAGTTGAGTGCTGTAGTTCTGAAACTTTGCATCCCGTCGTACAAACTACGGACTATGCTGCACAAATTTCGGGATGCTTTATATGGTCTGGGCTGTCATTGACGAGATTATTGATTTTTATCTCGTGGCAACTTGAAATTGTTCAACTTAAACGGGACACACTAAGTAGCGTTCTAACGAAACGTTAAGCTTTGAGCTGCGAAAGTCGGGTAAAATCGCGACAAGGCTGCCAGCTTGTTAAGAATTTTAACTACTTAACTACTTAAGAGACGAATTATGGATGTTAACAGCACTGACCGTAAATGTACTATGAAAGTATGAAGCATGGTAGGTATAAGAGACTTATAATCATATCAGACTTATAAAGGACAATTACACACCCCCCCCCCAAATAACGGCGGTAAACATATCAAATTTATTGATCCACATGAAACATTGAAACCAATGAAATGAAAAGCTGAATGTTCTCGTTAAGTCGATGAACAAAAGATAATACATCCCGCATTATGCGCCTGTTGTATTGCTTGCTTTGACGAAAGCTACACATTTTCAAAATTAACTCACCATCGGCCGATCAATTCTCATAGCTCTTCAAAATAAGATTTAAGGTACGATAACATTAGAGTAAAGTCTAAATTAGTTATAGCTTTACGTACATCGGAGACCCACATTCGCGTCGGGACATGAATCTAGTTCCTAAAACTCGTAGCTGCTTTATCTTTCATTGTGTGAGTGCTCCTACACGCATTCCTTTGGGTATCACTGCTTCACGATTGTGTTTCAAGCTTTGGCAACACAATCATTGTCTCAATGCAATGGTACGTTTAGCAATTCGGTTCACTTATTGTTCAATCATTCTTTAATCTTTCAGTCTAGAATTTCAGCGACTGCTACCAGTGTCATGATTTCCCACAAAACAACGTAGAATTTATGGTATTTCCAATTAATTATGACATCCGACTCCCCTTCTAGTTTTAAGGGCCAACAAATTTGCTATGAGTTGCGCTTTGAATTTATTATGTAATGCATGCCTTATTCAGGGTTTCCCTAAATAGAGAATGACTGACTTGCTCTGTTAATACTGTTCTCTCACGGTATGACCAAAGTACCAAACTTGGAACTTAGTTAACAAACTTTATAAAAATTTTCTCGTTTCCAGACCGCAAGTTGAGGTTTCAATAAACATTTTCCAGGATTTTAGAAACGTTTGCGCTCATTCTTTAACTGTATTTGCCTTTGATTGTGCATTTGCGTCTGTGATTAATAATGCGTGAGTAATTTCAGAGCTAAATGGACGAATCAATAAGCTCTCTGTTTGAGAAGCTTGTAAATGGTTACAATGAACGAAGAAACGATTGCGAACTTCTTTTAGAAAATGAAACAGTGAAAGTTGCACCTTTTTTAAAAGGAGACCTGGAAAGACTTCTTAACTTCACCGAGACAGCCTGGGGAAAGTTTCAAGAGGAATTCCAACAGTCGACGACAGACGACTCGACCTTGTCAGGGATCATGGTGGTGGATAAGTGGCAAGAGTCGAGATTCTCTCCAGCAGCACTCCTGCACCACCTCAAGGTCATCAGAGAGAACATCAAGCGAGTGGAGTGGTACATAGACGATGCTAGTGCCGAGGGCATAAGGCTGTTTCTGGGGGACGATGTCCAGGCCCAAGCAAACTCGCCAGGAGACGAGATTGTATCATTTACCTTCAACACAGATGCGTTCAGGAGTACGGACTTACAGGAAGCATTTGATTGTCTTTGTAACGGTGACTTTAGCACTCCCTGGTCTTCCTGCACCAAGAAACAAGATCTTTCGACTGACTCGCTAGTCAACATTCTTGTTGTGTTTGATTTGTTCGTTGTTTACTCGAAGGAAAACAGTCAGGAATCCAAGAAGTACGTCCTCTCAAATGGATCAGGGTGCCCTAACGGCTGTCTCGCTTATACAAGCATCTTCACCAGTAGTGGTGAGCAATATTTCGAGCTTCCAGGAAAGCCCAGAAAACCTGTCTACGTACAAAATTCCAAATCACACAACTCTCTAAGAATACAGCTCAATCCTACAGAAATGGGGAGTGTGAACATTACAGGGTACAAGTTGCTGGTGTACGAGGTAGGAGTGTTGATCAAAACATTGGATGTTGCCATGGAAACCGGGGGTTTAGTAGAGTTTCTGGTTGAAGATCTAAAACCCGGAATGGAATATTCCTTCAAGGTACAAAGTGTTTCCAGGGCAGGACTGTCGCCTAAAAGCACGATGAGTGAGAAGATCCTTCTTGACTCTGTGGCGGAAGAGGCCGAGGGAAGAGAGGATCTGCAGCTGTTGGAAAAGGATCTGGAGGATTCAGAATCAGACTTATCTCCTGATGAGATTGATGGAAGTACCTGTACGGTGGTTCACGCAGCTCCAACAGGTAGGGTAAAAATTTGTAGTTATCTTTATTCTTATGTTAACACGTATCTTGTTAATGATCTGAATACTTATCTTAATACTTATCTGCTGGTTTGTAATTATCTGAATACTTATCTGCTTGTCAAAAACGATATTTGAAATTGGGATCATACTATCATACATAATAAAAGAACAAGGTTGTCAGAAGCTAATCAAGATTATGTTCTTGATTGAATCGCGTAATTTAAGCCATGGCATTGACTTTAAGTCGGATACTCTAACACACTTCATCGCAGGTTTCAAACCAAGATTCAACTTGAGTTACGGGCAAACAACAGAGTACTCATCAGGAAATAAAGACCGGAGACCAAACCTCTCCAAGAAGAACTACGAGAGAGACATTGTCAAGGAGTACGGCTACAAACGGGATAATCTCAGCAATGCGGAAAGGCACGAAATTGAGAAGAGGATCGGGAAATCTCTCAGACTATGAAAATCTTCACGGTTAATCGGGACAGGAGCCATGACACCAAGAGATAGTCAATCCGAGTTCAGACTCAAAAATATTGCTGCTATAAATCTCAAAGATGTAGTAAATTCCCATTTTTGAGGTTTATTTCTTGCAGATTGAAAACAAACAGAAAAGTAGCTTAGCTCAATTTTGAAAGTACTAAACCAAGTAGCCAACTTCATAACAACGAGATTGTTGCTTTAAGTTCACACAACTGCATTTCGTGCTAAATGAGAAATGTTCATTAAACACGGACGTGGAGCCCGGAGGGTCCAAGGCTTAAAGTTTTGATGAATTTGTAATTTTTTAAGTTTTAGATATATTATCCATATTTTTAGTTAGACCATCAATTTTAATTCATAACTTTTATCCCTTAAGAATTGTACATATGAATGGAAAAAAAATCGAGCGATATTTATTTAATAATACTGCAATATTCGATAAGTATTATTACTTAAACTCTGGTGAATACTTTGTCCCCTAAAATTTTCGGATGGAAAGTTTATTGTTAATATTTTGCTGACCAAACTTACGAACAGTGCTGATCACTGATCAATGATCATCAATATCCCTAACGTTTAAGGTCTCAAGTGTGGACACTTAAAATTCCTTTCGGAAACCAAGGAAATTATAAGGTTACTTATCACTGCATTATAGATAATGAGAAATTTGTAGAAATAGCGTGGACGACACTGCGTTGCATGAGGATGAACTAGAGTAAAGAAGTTCACAAAACCCATTATTTTATATCAAAACACGTAACCACACAGAGTTCTCTAACAGTGATATAGTAATTACTCAATCAGCGACACACCTGACTCGGATCAATGCTACACAGTGAGACTTGTTTATGTTGTTGAAGTTACTACTCCTAGTCTCTCTTACAGGTCTTTTGAACATTGAGGTCTGTACTTTGCCTTAAATATTCTGTAAGGTGCAAGCCTATTGTTCGTGAGCTATTGGGACACATTGTTTCGTTTTGTTGTTGATTTGTTTGTTTCGTTTTGTTGTTGATTTGTTTGTTTCGTATAATTAAACGGTACTCTCACTCTCGTATAATTATGGTTACCGTTTCTGGCTGTGGTTTGTTTTAAAGATTTCCAGGGAGGTCGGTGTTCAAAATTGGTGTTGAAATTCGGTGTTACAAACTTAAGATGGTCGTCCAAGAGCAATCAAATTGCAGAAGCTTAACTGTTGGTTCACGGTTCAGAAAACTACTATTGTTACTATTTATAGTAACATTTCTTGTCACATTCTTCTACGTCCAACAACCACTGCACTACAAATTAAGCTTTATCCGGAGAATGCTGTACGGTGAAACACAAACTGATCACTCTAGACCGCTCGTTCACATACAAAACCACGGTGATGATGTGACAAGAAAAGAAAACTTCATGTTCATCAAGACACACAAGTGTGGTACCTCGTCTTTAGTTAACGTGTTTTACTTGCTCGGTGTAAGGAGAAGACTTAACTTTGTGATACAGAGGGGGCAGCACCAACTTTACTTAGGATCTGACCAAAGGTGAATGTTTGAGTCTACGGTTTATGAATTCCGATCTTATTTTGATTTTTGATTTTTCATCTTCTGTACAGGACCGCGTACAGGACTGATAGCTTGAAGTTGAAAAAGTTAAAATCGAGCCGAGTATTTTCTAGACACGTCGTTGCACGTATAATCACGTATAAATTATAATAAGTTATATAATTTACTTAACCCACACACATATTTACTTAACTTTAATATCCTCAAATTTCAGACGTCTGGTGCCCCCGAGACCAAACTCCACGTACAACATACAATGTCAACATTGCGTATTTCACCCCCATGTTGAACACAAGATCATGCCTAAAGAAACGTCCCTTTACTCGACAATAGTTAGATCTCCTGTATCCCAGTTTAAATCAGCTTTTAGCTTTTTCGGGGCTGAGGGGAAAATGCGAAAGGTCGGTTGATCATTCTTTTTTCAGAACTTGTTCAAATTATTTGTTTGTTTCTAGTTTTACAAAATAAACGCACCTGAAAAGTAGTGCTACTTACATATACTGCTCTACTATAAATAAGATAATTTAACTTATTCTGAAATTTAAATACTTGCAGAAGCTTGGCAACGTTCCAATGGATGAGCTAATTAATCACTACCTGGATCTCACGCCTGGACCAACGGTGAACACGACGGTTTCTAACCGTGTAGTCAACTCTGTAGCCATGGACCTTGGATGGGCTGGCTTCTCACAAACGTAACACTACTTTCGTATTTGTTTGTTTCAAGTTTTACAAATTTCTCGATTGATAAATTTCGAATGTAAAATTCATAATTCTATCTTTTAAATCCATTGATCCTAGTTATTGACGATAAGTCAAGATAAGTTTAAGGCTGTTTCTTGTCAATAAAGGTTTAATAGCAAGACCTAGATACGACAAGAATGAAGAATCATGTAAACGAGACTAAGCCTCATCCTAATTCTAACACTTTACTCCCCCGGCCGGCCAGGGTAAGTAAAGTGTTAAAATTAGGGGGGGGGGCTTATTATTGATTTAGTTGTATTATATAAAACATTGAGATTTGTAAAATTCAGGATAGAACGGTCGACTCTACAAGAAAAGATAGAAGCATTTATAAAACATCTGGACAGCGAAATGGACTTCGCCATGATAACCGACAGAATGGACGAAAGTCTTGTTCTTCTCAAAGAATATCTCGGGTGGAATATTACAGACATCATGTACTTGAACCGTATGGTCAGCTCAAAACCTAGGGTCTCTATGTCAGACAAAACTAAAGCAAGGATATTACAGTATCAAGTCATAGATCGTCAGATATTTGATCACTTTAATGAATCCTTCGAACGGCACATTGATAAGATTGGGCGAGAAAAAGTAAAAGCATTAGTGAACGAATTTCAAGAAATAAGAGAAACTTTTGAAAACAAATGTTTCAACAAAAACAAAACCGTGAGAGGGCCCTATAATTCCATATCGTGGGAAATATCAGACTATGGCAGAAATGTAAATGTAGCGTGTAAGTTTTTACAGACACGGGATGTGATACTTACAAGAGTCGTCTCACAGCTTCAGCTTTCTCAAGATTACACATTGCCAATGGAGGGCGGATTTGTAATGCAAGATATTATCTCTAAAATTAAGAAAGACTATGATAAAAATGAAGAACTTGTTTTGTAGTCCCAAGACCTTTTTAATATAAGATCATATTAATTATGTCATTTCTCAAGCTAAGTTTATTAAATCGTTTTACACTAACAGTCTGTTTTCAAAAAAGCATATTTTCTGTGATATTATAACGTAACAGCTGCACTCGTTTTATCACTTTCTTCTAACTTCCCATGTCGAAGGCGTCACAAAATGTCAGAATTTCTATCCTACCAGCTTTCACGTGAAAGATTTAAGGAGGGACTTAGACGGAAGTAGTCTGGAAAAGAAATACGTTGACTTGTAACATGATATCCTAGAATCGACTGGTGAAGTGAAACAAAAACCACATTTATGCTTGTCTGAAAACTCTTATCTACAAAGCAGAAAAGCTAGATAAAGATTGCTCATTCGGGTGTCGTGTTACACGAAACAAGCAAATAATGTAGCTTGTCAGGAACTTAAGCTTTGTCAAAGTTTGTTTGGTTGCAGCAGTGGATCTAGCCACGTCAATTGTCAATGCTAGGTAAAGATGACTTCTGTGTCGTTTACTCACAGTTCATTACCTTTTAAAATCATTTTTATAGCCCATAGCACTAGGGTGTGTGTATGGGAGACCAAGATGGGTGAAAACAACACTTGAAAGCATCATGATAACTTTAAACAAAATTACGAACACACTCACAAAGCATTCCGAGAGGCAGGATCACAAGTTTCACTTTCAATGTCAACTTTTTAGAGGAACAAATAGTTACGATAGGACGATTGTCATGAGACTCTACCTGGGAATGCTTGTTTCCAGGAAAAAAGAAAATCTATAAAATTGATAGCTATCGATTTTCGATATCTTACTATAATCGTGACAATGAACGAATGTCAAAGAGAAAAGCGATTAGCGAGAAACATTTATATCGAGAGCAAACATTCACCTTACGGCTTACACACGCATTACTCAGTAACTATTAAATATCAAATGTCGATAAGGCGCGTGTGTTAAGGTTGGTGGCGCGTGTACTGCCTCAAGTCCATCATGAACTCACGCGTTTAATCATATAACATTGTTTCACACGTGCGCGCGTCTCTCTGTATAGTCAGCGTGACTCGTTCCGTTTACACGCCGTTCGCTGACTTCAGTCACTAGTTAAACTTAGCCTATCGACATATAACGATATTGTTTCTGGCTATGTTGCTGCGTTCAAACACTCTGTATCACTTGTCCATAGTTTTAAATATACCCAGCGCTCAGGCACTCTGTCTGTGAACGTGGGACACTCATCACTGAACACCGAGTCCCTTGATGAATTAAAATCTCTGTTGGCTGCTGCTGAGTGCTTAGCTCAGTGTTCTCGTTTTTAACATGAGCCCTTATGTTATGTGAAGGCTGTGTATACCAGCTGTTAGTTTTGTTGACTAACTTATTCTCACTTTATGATTGAACCTGTTCGGTTTTGCACGTTCGACGATATTTCATATTTCCGGCTTGATCTCCTGTATAAACTTCAAACCGGGATTAAGTTCTAGAAGACATGACTGAAATAGTAAGATATGGTCTGTTATGCCAATAATTTTCCCGCACACCTAACACAAAATGTTGTCGGTTATTTTTTGCAGAGTTTGAAATTCAATGTGCCCTGTTACAGGTCATTGTTTCTGAATTATACTTCACGAGAAACTAATACTTGCTTACTTTTCAAATTTCTGTTAAAGTTGTTTTCCAGGTGCTTCAAAGAATTTAGATCGATTTTAATTCTTCTGTTGGTCAGAATATTCATAGGCCATAGCCAGACGTTGTCTGGCTTGCAGCCGCAAAAATAGGGCGCAACGTGAGGCATTAGTCTACTGCATTTAAATATCCACTGCACAGTTACCTCTTTGAATTTACAATCGTATCTTGCTATGTCAAGGTTTGGTTGATAATGTTGGTATTGTGATTTTAAACTTGAAGTCTCATCTCATAATTATGAATCATCGTCGTCGGTTGCAGCTGTACACTGACTTAGAGTTCACATTGTTTACCTCCGCTAATTACTGTGTAAATTCCACTGAGCCGTGTATTCCATGTACATCAACGTGCACAAGTACTAAACTACACACTGCTGAATGAATGTATATTCTCCTAGGAAGTGAGGTGCTTGCTTGCACCCTGACATCAATGTCGTGAGTAATGTACCAAGATGTGCTCAGTTGCAGCAGCTGTCCCAGCCATTATCCCTAAGTTGTACGCTCTTAGATTCTACTTTGCCTTCTCGATTTTGGTTTGTTATTTATAGGCTGCACTGCTTTCAATTTGCCGTGATTTTTCTGATCTTCGTTACTTATTAGTATTCTGAGTGTTTTGCATTGGGCGCTTTATGATCATGATAGGTGAACGTCTTAGCTCTTTGCGTATTAAAATAGATCTGCGGCGACCAAGATTGGCGGATTAGAGCACCTTGCATTGTAAAAATCAATCGTGACTGGTAGTATGAATCTGATCGTTACACTTTAGCACGCAGACACTCGGATAGTGTATTTCTCTATTGATCCGCAATAATACCACGGTACAGACAATTAAGTGTAAGTATGACAGTAGGATACATTAGGTTCAATTCTATGTCAATTATCATTAATGAATGAATTGATGAATGGTGTAAGTCATTAAACTGATTCTTATAATAAGCGATAAAATTTGGTAAACGGACAGTATCCCTACGGAATACGGACTGAACTCTTAGTACTTAGAGAGATCAACTTTACGCCTGCCTGTTATCAATTATTTTCTGGTATCATCTATCTGATATGATTGTATCTATTAAAATTGTTTCAATTATAAATTGCTGGTACGACGCGAAAATTTATGACGTAATTAAGGTTATCATTAATCAATCCAATTTCGTTTCATCCAATGAGACACTCCCAAATCTCTTATCGCTATTGAAATTTTACCATGCTATTGAATAATTAAAAACTTTGTAATAAAATCCCGACCAATACCATTTTAGTCAGTTCTCTGTCGTTATTTAACGTAAATATTGTATTTGGCGCTCCTTATTCTTTGGAGACTGTCGTAGCTGTAGTACCATGGAACGATTGCAATCTAAAAACTTGTTCAACTTCCCTCTCAAAGGGATCGCCGAAGGCCCCGTTGCTGAATTTGCCGCTCAGATCAAAAAAATAAGCAGCTCAGGGCCCCCTGCCGAAATAGGACGGAAAATAAACGAGCTGGCCCTTAACGACGACGCCCAATCCCTGGATCAACTCTTGTTGATGATAAGAGCCAACAACGACGGCCTTGCCATGGTGATGCGATCCTTCCCGCCATTCCAGGAAGCTGCTAAAAACACTTCCACAACAGAATTTAAAGTGCCGACATCTCATGACGGAAACTTCGACGTTCCGGTTGAAGTTTACACCCCGAACGGTTTGGTCGGTAAGTCCGGGATTTCTGCTTACATATTCGCTCACGGAGGAGGATGTGTCTCGGGTAAAGCTAGGGATTCCAAACCTTTCCTAGCCTTCCTAGCCTTGTCAGCCAACGTAGTGGTCTTCAACGTGGACTACCGCCTTGCCCCGGAGACTAAGGCTCCCAACAACGTCAAGGACTTCTACGAAGCTGTGAAGCACATCTCCAAGAACGCTAAGCAGCTAGGTGTGGACCCCGGTAAGATCTGCATAGGAGGAGAGAGTGGAGGAGGGTACATCTGTCTGGGAACCTGCGTCCTGCTGGCCCAACATGATGAGTCGCACCTTATCAAGCTGGCCCTCCCCATCATCCCCATGGTGGACGACTACGCCTTCTCCAGCCCACACTCCATGACCGTAGATGAGAGGAGCGGGTACATGGTGATGAGACGTATCTGGACCATGATATCCGCCGACCTCTCCACCCAATCTGAGGATCCCCTGCTCTATCCAGGTAAAGCTAGCGATGAGATCCTGGCTAGGTTTCCTCCAACTATTGTGGTGGAGGGGGAGTTCGACATGTTTATCACAGAGTCGTGTAGACTCGCTACACGACTACGAAATGCGGGTAGGTTGTTGGAGCTGGTTGTCTTCCCCGGGGTCACTCATCATATCTGTCTGTGGCCTGGCTTCAGGATCTCTGAGATGTTTGACGGAACCATGAAGAAGATTTTCGACGAGTATCTGCATAAGTGAGCTGGAGTTTTCTATAATTCTATATTTTTTACTTACCCAGTACCCATGATTAAGTTGATCGGGTTCTGAGAACTGAAATATTTTTACTATGGGCAAGCTTTATGTTTTAAAAGATTTAGTGGCCTCATAGGTCATATCTTCATTTTTTATAACATCAAAATTGTGAGTACTTTTCAATTATCTAACCAATATTCTCTAATCGACTTGTTTTCATTTAAGAATCTCATATCGCCTGAAAGAAATACTCTTATTCAAACGGTTATTCTGATCACAATATCCCAAAAATAATGTTTTTGATTGATCAAAATTTAAACAAGCTAGGCTAGCGGAGTAGCGGATGTTTATCATTCATGCAAATAAAATTTAATATGGTCCAATCAACCTAAAATATTTCGAAGCAAAAGTTTGACCTTAATAATACTTCATCCGTATTCATTTAGAGACAATCAATTGGACCAAAAATCAGTAACAATACAGCAATGCAACTCAATAACCATAAATTCGGTACATGTTAATTATACTTTTATGTTGTCTATTGAATATTGTTTTCGTCACAGCTCAATCCGTCAGTAACAAGACATGATGTAATCCACCAGACCGAAATCTATTATTGAATTTCAGAACTTGCAGTTGCTATGACTTGTTGACTGAATTGTAGCGCCCAAATTATTAACGTCCAAGTGTGAACCGCGTCTTTATCCTGTCATGTGTCAGATTTTTTATTGCTCTATTAGTATCCCGAGTGTAAACTACTTGTCACCATGTGTCGTGTAACCTACTAGTCAGATACAGAGTACATTTTGACACCACCCTGTTTACCCCCCCCCCCTGCCACCACTAAACAAATAGAAGTAGAGCGGCAGTAATGTAGCACCCACCCTGCACTGTAATCATGTCATTACCGAGAGTGTCAGGTGTGTGTGTGTGTGTGTGTGTGTGTGTAATGTGACACCAGGTAGAACTATGGTTGTAGAGAGAATGCAGCTCCCACACTCTCTCTTGTTGCTTTGTTTGCTTTCCTGCATACTTTCCTACCGCACGTTAAAATGTAGTGTTACGTGCAGTTCTCTTTATCAGCTTAAACCTTTTTCTTAATTTGTCGCTAAGTAGCGGGAATTTTTAAAACGATCTGTTTTAAGTTGTTACTCGTAGGATATATCTAGTTTCTCCTCTGCCGTGCTACTGTACTATGTTGCTTGATATCCTACATTAAATATCCCATATAAAATGTCCGGTTCTCAAGAGTGAAGATACTAGCGGCAGAATTGGAATCCGAAAGGAATTAAATAGTAGTAAAACTGTCAAAAAACAGTATATTCTATACAGCTACTAGGTACCTGCATCACCAGTATAGTACTTATAACTCTGGCTTGCTGTCTTCAACTTGCTGAAGGAAAAATAGACAACTGTTGTCGACAATTCCTCCACATTTACTGTACCCGCTCCGTAAATAACTCCACCAAACTTAGCTGCTATTGTAGTTGTACAACCCGTAATGACAGCAGTTATTCTGATCTACTGCACTTGTTTTACTGAACAGACTTCAGTATATGGTATATATCTCTACTCATGTATTCTTACATTGTGATACAGAGTGAGTATATTGAGCTAGTAGATTGAGTACTGACAATATTTGCTAATTGCTTACTTGTTGTCATATAATACCGAGTATATGGCTAGTAGACTGTAGATTAAGTACTGAGAATATTTGCTACTCAAATCTCAATAAGTCACTAGTTGCTACTTCGGTTCACAACTTTACTACCGCCCTGCACCCAGTTCGATGGGATAGTCTTATTGAAGTCCGGCCAGACATTGCGGGCTCAAGCACCCAGTAATATGTTCGTCTACGTAATTTTCTTGAGCGGTTCTTAAGAGGTTCTTAAGCGGTTCTCACACGGTTCTTAAGCAGTTTTAAGCAGTATTTGGGCGGCTCTTAAGCGGTTCTTCGGCAGTGGGAGCTGTTTGACCCATAGGCCGTCATTTTTCAAAGATTTTTCTTGTAAACGCTAGGCTCATGATTTTGAGTAGATGAGAAATATCTGTACGCATGATGAATTTTAAAGTTGAGCATGTAATATGACGCACCACGATTCTCGTGAATTTGTATTTCTTTATACAAACTCACATATATTTTTATGTCTGAACTTTTTTGCCGTTATGGTAGATAGAAATTTTAACTAAACTTGTAAGATATTCGTCAAAAACAGGAATTTTGAAACGTTTAAAGATCGCCATTCGGATTTTCGTTATTCGAGATTCACTGAAACTTGTCACTCAGTTGATAACTTCATTTTTCCCCGAAACTGAAAAAAAAGAAACTTCACTATACTTAAACACTTCGCTTACTGCACTGTAGTGTACGCACTTATACGGGCATTCCACTCATCTGCTCCAGGTTTCTACACTTGGCACACGTATGTTCCGATACACCTGTATACTAGGAATAACTGTCATACTTGCAGGATATACTGATATTTGTACATACCGCAACTAGTCCGCTATACACCGTCCGTTTAGAATAAACATGCTATGTTCCTTTCGTACAGTATACCTCTTGTAAACAAGTGCACTTCTCAAATCTCAACTCCATCTGTACAATGACATATTCCTGGTTTGGACTCCGAGAAGAATCACAGCCATTACTTCCTCCGATAGTCCTTAATTCCATATTTGGGATCTGGTTACGTCTTCTATTTTCGTTGTTCTATTTTCAGAACAGCAAGATTGTTTAAATTGAAATTTGGTATTTGCTACAGTGTCGTCGTTTAATAATTATTTTGCCTCATTCTGGAATCCAAGTCTTATATGGTAAATATTGATAGGGCTGGTTTGCCGAGATTGAAGCTGTGCGGTTCACCATTTAAAGGACGGCTAAATCGAAAATCCTCACTGTGACTATATTCGGTAAAAATTGTTGCTAAATGATCATTAACCTGTCAGATTAAATATCACGTGATTTTTCAGCAGTTTTATCAATTATTGGTCAATTTGACAGTAATGCATATATATATATATATATAAAAACATCTCAACCTTCACGCATTGCGCCTTCTTCTGCATAACGTTTTTAGAATACTTGCAATTTTCGGTACCATAGCAGGGACTATTATAGCAGGGACATAGCCAGAGGTAAGAGGGGTTTTAGGGGTTCCCGAACCCCCCCTATGAAAAATCCTGGTTACTTCTCTGCTGTAGCGTATATCTGCAAGTATTTAAGTAAAGAACAAGTAAATCAAGTCCCTGGCTGCTTGAGGAAACATAGATTTCTCCCCAACTTGGTATCCGAACATGTTTACAAGCCGGACACTGACAGTGACTTGGTATCTGAACATGTTTACAAGCCGGACACTGACAGTGACTCGGTATCCGAACATGTTTACAAGCCGGACACTGACAGTGACTTGGTATCTGAACATGTTTACAAGCCGGACACTGACAGTGACTTCACTTATACAAAATAATTAGTCTAACACTGCTTACATCAACACTGCAGTAGTACTGTGTCATGTAACCAGTATCGTAACGCGTATTACGTTTTGCATGTGGAATTCTCCGCGACACTAGACCTATACTCGACTCACTTTTGTTTCACTGCGTGGTATTTTGCTCTGACATTTTTTGTTACCGTATATTTTCGGCGCTGTTTTGATAAAGAAACATTATCTATTGATATATTATATCTATTGATATATTATATTGATATCTGGTGCGAAACTGCGACCTAGTGCTTAGATGTTTTCCGACCGTCCTCACAGCTTTTAGTTATCAACTTCATGCGGTCGCACTCTTTTTTTTAAATTTGTCAACCTTCAATTTTGTCAATGCTTTCGTATATAGATCGCTCGCTTAGCTTTAGCACATTTTTGGTCTAGTTACAGATTTTAATGGAATGATTCACCTGTACTTTGTAGGCCTATGGGCAGATTTTCGGCCTCCAAGTACAAAAATGCCTCGTCAAAGAAGCTAAAAAAGGAGGAAACTACCTTCGGTATCCGGATAAATGAACTATGTCAGAACGACCCGATTGCATGCGGAGTGGACAAGGTGGTGTTTGCGGGGGAGGCGGCGAGTTTGGGGGTTTTAGGAGTTGGTGAGGTGGGGAACGTACAAGCTCGGTCTCTGCGGGGACACAGCGAGTTTGTGCGATCTCTCGAGTTCAACCCCTTCAACGAGTTAGTCATTCTTTATTGTCTGGCTGTTTCATCGAGACATAAGATATTTGTATTCTGTACTTCTTTTATATTAAATAGCAGAATCAAAATTTAGTTTATCACGTACAGCAACAACCCCATCACCATCATTCCAATTTCAAAGATGAAATATTAAATCTTCTCAAAGGTATTCGTGTCCGTTTATTAAACCTATCACTTTGCTTCAAGATTGGTTCTAGGGTGCGGTACAAACATTATTTTCTTTCAGAGATTGTCTTTGCACTTGTGCGGGTGATGGAATGGTAAAGCTCTGGGACACAGATAAGATGACTTGCACTTCAACAATTAACGTATCTGAACAAGTGAGTGAACTGTTGGTCTCCGTTTCTTTATGCTTTTTTGTAACGTCAAACTTACACAAATGATTATCAAAAATTCACAAAATAAAAGATCGAATAAATTTTCAATAGCACCCAGAAAAAAAAGAATGCATGTTTCCTAAATTCAGTGTTCTCTTTTACTCACCAATTTTATAACTTACTATAAATTAAATACCCGGAGCTCAGACAAACTTCATTCTCCAGTGCGGTAAGATTAACCAGACCCCAACTAAAACATCCCGATCTCCTGACCCCAACTAAAACATCCCGATCTCCTGACCCCAACTAAAACATCCCGATCTCCTGACCCCAACTAAAACATCCCGATATCCTGACTCCAACTAAAACATCCCGATCTCCAACTGCAGGTACACATGGCAAGGTTCCACCCTGTGGCGGAGAATCTGGTCCTGGTAGCGGACCACACCCACGTCAGACTGTTTGACATTAGCACTCAGAAACAGTTACATTCTGAGGAGAGGAGTAGCAGTACTGTTAGTTGGAGTTATCATGGGAGTCTGGCCTGCTCCGCAAACAAGGACGGTAAGGTTAGTATTGAGTCGGTATAATTGTAGTAAATAGGGTAACTGTAGTCATGAAGTAACTTAAGTAACTGTATTTACGTAGTATCTATATGGTAACTGTTATTATGAAGTAACTTAAGTAACTGTAGTTACATAGTAGCTGTGGTACTTGTAGTTACGTAGTGACTGTGGTTACTATAATCACTTAGTAACACAAGACTCAAGGTCAGGTCCTTCCCATTTTGTGGGATGGCCTGAAGTACTCTTACTCTATTCTATAAATATAATCCTGGAAAATAAATTTGCTTGATGAAATAATGAATTTGAAGTGATATATTTCATTTAATTTGTTCAATCCAATTCTCTCCGCAGGTTTCAATCCTGGATATCAGATGCAAAAAGTCGGTAGCCTCCGCCACGATGTTCGACTCAGGTAAAGACGTGGTCCACGAGTGGCTGGGGATAGACAAGCTGGTCTTTGCGGGGTACAAGAACAGAGACAGAGTTTACCAGACAGTTGACGTGTCCAATCTGTCCAAAATAATCAGCAAGGTCCAAGTTGGAGCAGGTTCGGGCGTGCCTCACGTTAAATACGACCATGATACTCGGATGTTGTTCCTGTACGCCAAGGTCTGTGTTTTAGCAGTTTTATTCTCTGTTTTCACACTTCGATAGTTAAAAGATATGAATAGTTTAAAGATATAAATACCACTTAACTGATGCAGAAAATGACTAAGGGGTGAGGCAAAAATAAGGGGAGAGGCAAGCACTAAAAGGAAAGAAGCAGCACAGTGATCAGTAACTAAAGACAAATTATTGCAGGGAGATCATGGATTTTCTTATTGCGAAGTTGGTAACGAGGGTACGATCAAAGAAAACAGCAAAGAACACTGTAATGACGTCATCAAAGGAATTGCCCTCGCACCAAAATCAATCCTCAATGTTATGACGGGAGAGGTATAGTCTATATCTGCTATTGTCTCAGATCTTAGTTCTCGAAATTTTGTAAATTGATTAAATAAAACTTCCCGTCTTCCCATGAATAGCACCGGAGGTTTGTAAAACTTTAGTGCTACGAAAGTTAAATTAAATTCTGACTCTTTATATTCTGCATCTAAAACGGTAACTAACCCCGCCCCGCACTCTAGGTAAACCGACTGATGATCCTCCACCAGACCAGCGTTAGTCCCACTCCCTTTATCGTCCCCAGAAGGAGCTACGTCGACTTTCACGCGGACCTCTTCCCGGAAACAAGGGGTCCAGTTCCTGGAGTCGGTATGTATGTCAGTTTCTCGATGTAAATAGCGATTTTATGAACATGAAAGAGTCACGATCAATGAATAAAGATTTGTCCGTGGTGTGTCAGTCTCCTTCTGAAATGGAATAAATCTGATCAAGTTGACAACTCCCAGACGCTGAAGGTTGGTGGAATGGGAAGGACGGATACAGAGAACTAATTAGCTTGGACCCCTCTGCTAGGTCTCGCCAGACTAATGGGCAAAGTTCGGATAGCGCTGAAGGTGGAGACAATATCACAAAAGTCGAGGTGAGAGGCAAACGTTTATATAAATATGTTTGAAGTCTATCCAGCCGCAATTTTAGTGCGGGTAAATGCATATTAGATTATAGAAATGGGAATTAGCAAAAACCATATTTTAAGAAATTTTCGAAAGAGAAAAAAAGCTGTGCAGTAATTTATCAAATTATTTTTGAATATTGATGACAAAATAAGATATTAGTGATTAAGCTGAGCACTTTTATTTTTTGGTCCGTTGGTATGCATTGTCAAGATGAGACATTTGCATTGAGACTAAGTGTTTGATCCTTGTATAATGTGTCGTTCGGAATAGAATATTTGAAGATAGTTATAGATAGAAGGGTTGGCAAAATGGATGTTTTTTTTTCAAATCTTTGAAATTTATCAGAATTTGGTTTCTTCTGAGAAATAAATGCGAAGCAATCGATTTCAAGCTTAAAGAAATTACCAATACTATTCTATGGTAGAAAATGGCAAGTTCGAAGTTCCACCAAGCTCTCACCACCTCCCCTACTCAAATCCGACATCAATTTCCTCACCCCAGGAAAATTTCAATGAACTATTCAAGATGCCCCCACGACGAGCTCGCCGACGAGCCGCCAGTGCCAGCATCCCCTCGACCAACACGGATCCAGGACCACCCCTCTGTTCTCACTGTGGCAACCCTGGTCACGTGTCTGACACGTGTCCCAGATCGGACTACTCAACCGAAACACCCGCTCTGACATGCCCCACTTGTGTGCACGTGGTCGGTTCGGCTCATGCTGGAGAGGATCCTTATCAGATAGTGCACCGGATAATACCGTGCCCGGAACACGTGACAGTAACAGATCCACCTCCTCCCCCTCCTCCTGTTGCTCCTACCCCTCCTATGTGGACTCCACGTACACCCGCTACTAGTGCTACTAAACGCCCTAACGGATTCTACTTTTTGTAGTTCCTCGCGAAGTGCGGGAATTTCTTTGCATGTGATATTGACAATGACATATAAACATGGGAACTGTGAATGGAAATGCACACTATGCATGACTATTAGAGGTTTAGATTTAATCGTTCATTCAACTTCAAGACTATCTAAACATCCGACTACATATTCCATTCCATAATGACGCAA
Source organism: Mnemiopsis leidyi (assembly GCA_000226015.1). Lineage (NCBI taxonomy): Eukaryota > Metazoa > Ctenophora > Tentaculata > Lobata > Bolinopsidae > Mnemiopsis > Mnemiopsis leidyi. The sequence continues at coordinate 127,995 of JH156672.1, forward strand.
TTACGCAATGAAACCGAATACAAGTTTTACGTTGATTCATTGAAAGTGGCTTAAACTTTCTCGAAGTTGATAATCAGACTTTGTATTCAGCTTCCACCTCTTTCTCAATGTAAAGCATCACTGAGCTATTCTTTATCGCTTTCAGAGGGACTGTGTGAGCTATGTTCCTCAACCAATGATTTGCATGGCAAAGCACTATCGCAGCTGTTCTATGATTGGAAGCATTGTCTGTTGTTAGAACACTGAACCTACATTTCCTTAGGTTTTTATATGTATTGTAACTCAGTTATGGGTGATTTTTACTTTTTTGTAACTCTTTTATAGCTTCTTTTCTAGTTTGTAGTGTATTGGCATTGTCTTAAAACATATCACTCAAATGAAACTCAAATGCGCAAGAAATACGGGAGCCACATTTATTATTTGTTTTTCTTACTTTTGCCTAAGAAATTTTAATCTTTATTCTTTTATTTAATTTTTACTTTAATGTAATTTTAGTAGTAATTCTAGGTGTAACTGTAAACATTTATTTATCTTAAGTTAATTTTCAAAATTCTAAAGTATGCAGTTATTAAATTATTCATATATTTGACAGTAAATAAACAGCTAGAAAGACTGTGGATCTGAACTCATTTGTATCGTTGTAAACTAGTACTGTAAAATGTTTATATCTATCAAGAAAAACGCTTTGTAAATAAACAATCTTACAATCGGCTCACATTTTCATTTAGATCCAATATCAGTGGTTACAAGATAATAATACATGGTCAAATTCAAAGATCAATTTCAGGAATCGTTAAAAAAAGACCCATATATGATGAGATATAATTGGATATAAATGAATATAGTTAAATGTTCAAAACAAGGTTCCACCCCGCCAAGTAGTCAGTAACTCCATACCTCACCAACACCCCAGGAAGAAACAACTACAACAGTTCCAGAACCAGAGGAGAACGAGAAACACAAAGCAGTTATCTCTCACCTAACCACCGGTCAGTCCGTCCTGAGGAACATCCAGGGGGTCCTGGCACACCGGGATTTTCACTATCACGGTCTCAAGAACGTACAGACGGTCTTCCCTCCCGAGTCTAACGGATTTCAGATCGGTTAGTTCAAGTTGTCTGCTTTAGTTGGGCTATGACGCTGTGTTTTGTATCGTTCATTTGTTTTAATCTGTTTTTATCTGTTTTAATCTGTTTTTATCTGATTTTATTGTTCATCTGTTTAATTATTTTATCGGTATATTCTGTATTGTTGCGACTTTGAAGGAATTTTGACTAGCACTGAATTCCGATTTAAGTTAGGAAAATTTCTAGTTCGACGTCAGCAGTATCCTGCAGCGTGAATGGTTTTCCAAGAGTTAAGTCCGTGGCGTGATTCCTTGGCGAGTTTCATAATTCGATTATACCTGCATCGTTGGTCCAGTATCCACTCATTCCCTCTGAATGTTGAGGAAGTAAATTTGGACGCTAATGCCTAACAGTGTATCTGTCTTCTTTACTGGAACTTGGGAGTGAACCTCACTTCGTGGACCATGATCATTAGCCAACATTTTATTTGTATTCGAGTCCCGAGAATAAAGCTGAAGATGTGGCTGAAGATTTGGCTGAAGATGTGGCCGAAGATGTTGCTAAAGAAGTGGTTGAAGATGTGGCTGAAGATTTGGCTGAAGATGTGGCCGAAGATGTTGCTGAAGATGTGGTTGATGATGTATTGTCTGAAGATGTATTGTCTGAAGATGCGGCTGAAGATGCATTGCCTAATGCGCATTCTATTCGCTGCGTATGGGTCTACCTCCTGTAGAGGGTAGCACGAAATACACTTATTACACTCCGCGCTGATATGTCGGACCTAAACAAGCCAAAATTAGGAGTGAACCAGATAAAGATGATAGGGTTGAAGCAGGACAACAAAACTGTAGCTAGGTTGGAGCCGATAAACTGAACTGTGGAAGTGACGGTTTGATTATGAGCAGTCAAAATAGCGACCATCATTAAGAAGTTCATTGTTATACTCCCAAAATTTGTTACCAAGATCTTCATGCTGCACTTCCTCGATGCCGTCGATGACCGTTGTGCCAGCGGCCCTTTTTGCGTTTTGAATAGATGTCGAGCTGTCAAACCCGATGTTATCACAGAGGCAAACTGACAAACGATGCTTGGCCAGACGTATATAAGAATTACGGTAAAAACACCCTTCTTGATTCCGAATCTGCTGCCTACTAGTTGCTTGTCAACCGCATAATAAGATGCTTTATCGAACGCTCCATACCCTCCTACAGCTAAGGTGTATGATATAAAAACTGCAGCACAGACCACTACAGGTTTTAATTTCAATGGGAAAAACGGGTGTCTTATCTGGACATACCTACATATGGCCATCATAGCAGCAATGAAATTTGATGTCAGGACAAAATTCCAGCCGAGTAGACTATAGATTTTGACGAGCAAGTGAACATCAGTACCCGGTTTTCTCCTGGCTACACAACTTCTGTTGCGGTTATCAACTTGACCCAGTACGAGGTTCTCCACAGAACATTTCTCACCCATAGCCTCCAGGACAACTTTCAGAGGGATAAAGATACAAGCTGCAAAGTCAAACACTGCCAAACATCGGAAGAGGAAGACGGCGATTGAGGTTGGTTTTCTGGAGTTGTGTAGAAATACAAGGGGGTTAAGAAAGCTCGATATGATGACTGTAGTGATAAGAAAGATTGTCAGCAGAATGTCTATATAGTTCGTCCCACCTTCGCTAAATATTGCCATCTGAAGTTCTTTCTTGCGTCCGTTACCCTGCATGTAGTAATTTTACTCACCAAGAAATTTCAAAAAGATGATAAATGAAGGGGGCAACCATTTTATGGTTATTTTTGATGGCGGATTTTTGAAAATTGTTGAAAAAAAGAAAACAGACAACATAAAATGGATAAAACAAAAAAGTAGAAGAAGTATGCAATCTGGTACTCTGAAGGTTTTAGCTATAGTTATAGTGCAAAGAGTAAAAAATGGTTATAGTTCGCCTGCTTTGAAAGTGCACATTTATTGCAGCAATCGATTTAAATCGTAGCGTTACAGCTGTTGTGATACAAATAGTGCCATCTAAAATTACCATACAAATCAAGGTAATGTTAAGATATTTTTCTTGAAAATGCACGTGCCTAGAGCCACTATATGTATGATATGCCAGATTGTCGTGATGATTATCCTGTTTTCGCCTGTAAAATGAACTTGGCACCTGAGCAGTGTAAAATGAACGCTATTATAGTATTACATATTTAACATGCTTAGATATAGTATGTTATAGTATTATAACATGCATAGAATGAGCTGATTCTAACACTGATTTCAACCTCTAAAGGTATGCTCACTACAGGTATGCGCACTGAAGAGTGAGCTAGTGAGTAGTGATGCATCTGTAAACTAAAATAAAGAACAAACCAAATAGGTAATATCAATCTCCTTCCGCCACAACAAACAAAGCAATGCCTGACAATTGAATTTGCGATGTAGTACAAACCAACCTAGGGTACTGACAAAAGATATAATTTACCAAGTCAATAATGATCGAGCTTATTTCAGTAAGGTATACTGTAATTAACTTATCATGTCCAGTCGGCTGTTGCCCTTAAACTTAGAATAACTTAAATTAAAGATTTAAAGAATTAAACCTCCATTTCAATAAAATGCTTCGCCCATCGCTATTTTCCCCCCGATTTCACTACACTACATACGCATCAAGTAAGTGTATTCAGGTGTCTACGTTCGCGGTTTTCTCCAGGGGGTCATATCTTTTGTTCAATACATCGTTGTTCAACCGGCTTCACAAAAACGATATGCTTTCTATAAATAATTAACTACTTTGTTTGAGGTCCCTCTGCGTATATTATTGATCAGAGCAATATTATATCATTGTCATTGACTATAGTAATGGTTGCGATTAGTCACAGTTATCCCGACAATAGCAATATAGCATTAAGGAGTGTGAGCACTTAGTCGATTTAGAGAGAACCAAGACTCATGATATCGGCAATCTGGGATGGTCACACAGACTGGAAATACTGAAATAGAAGCTCTGCCATCTGGGCAACCTGCACGGAGCATGCTTGTATGACAGTTCCCTGCCCTCCTGATAGTAATCGGGTCAGATAGAGTGTTGAAGAAGATAACTGGATTTGAGGTAACAAGTTACTTGATAAGAAAGACAAGTTATCTTTTAGAGAATTAGTATTACTCTAGAATTGATATGAGGACAGTGAAAACAACAAAAAACAACTTTATCTTTCCTCCTTTCCACACTAAAACAGCAAACAATAACTGAAATGTGAGCACACACTGTTCAATGTGGTGGGTAATGTTAATGTTTATACGTTGGCAGCCTGCTTTTAATTTACGACGGCCGAATGCTCGAGGCTCTATAATTATATCTCTTCTTAAGCCGGTGTCAATTAGGCCATCAGAAATCAGAAGTGCCTCAGCACATGTTCTTAGTCTTTATTCCATTAATCAAATATTTTTCATCTGTCTTTCTTTCCGAAGGTAGATTAATCAAATTACTCTAATTTTACGGTCAGTGTGATCAAAAAATAAATTAAAAAGAGATATCTTAGCTGAGATGAAATGGAAAAAAGAAATTGGAGAAATAAAATTTTAGCGTCCGCCTGACACCTAACTAGGCGGGCCCAATTCTTTCTTCTCGTGAGTTTTGACTAGAAATGCTCTTGGTGGATTTCTCTAAGATCAAAGCAGAGATCACTGACGTGCAGACGTGATGGATTGAAAAAGTTGCGCCGTATTATCGTAATTGGCTTAGATTGCCCCTTTTCGCCCACATGGTAATTGCCGGTCGATAATATTTCCAATTTTCACCACTCAAAGAGCCTCCAAATATTTGACCAAACTCCTCTGAAGTCATCAACCCATACCACACTTCACATTTACGTGGCGTCATACTTTACACATTTCTGTCGTCAGTAAAAGTCCTTAAAAGTTTTCTGAAAACCAAGTACGAAAACGTCAAGTACGAAAATTGAAATAATCATAAACTCTTATACTTTCACCTTCTGTTGTGCAGTCCTAGTGTTCGCAAGTCACAATGATTGTAGAACTAGTTCTAGTGTTCGCAAGTCACAATGATTATTGAACTGTTTCGTCACTCCCTATTCCTAACTTCCACGCTTGCAGGTAATGCTTTTCTTCGAATGCCCCGCAAGTATATGTAGTAGTTCGAAACAACGTTGATGTAGGACAGATGCAGTACAATGGTTCCCATATAATTGTGGTTATCTAGAAAGGAGCGTCCTGCTATTGTCATGATTATCGAGGTCACGGTACCTGGGAGTACAGAGACGACAAACAGTGAAGTTACTAAGAAGATAGTAACCGCCGTCTTTACTTTCAGTTCCGACCTTCTTCCGACCGGGTCACGTCTCCGGTAGCAGATAAGGAGGACCAAGATGTTGGCCACGATGGTGATCAACAGAGGTCCGATCTGGAACAAAAACGTGCTCATAAGCCTGACGACACTCCCGAAATCTGAGTCGTTTCGCATCCAAACTTGCTCACAGTTCATTCTCGGGGCAAAAAATTCAACCCCGTCTTCTCTATTCCTTATCTCTAGAGCGATAGAGACTGCAATGAATACTGCCCAGAGGACAATAGATAGCCAAATACAGAGTTTCCTGCGTTTCCGCACGTTGGTGTAGCTGTTGAGTGGAAACTTCAGAACGTACAGCCGCTGTAAAGCCAACATCGTCATGAGAATGAGCTCCATCCCTTTTGGGATGGGCTGCACGTACGCCGTCAATATACATATTGTGTCTCCTAGAACCCATCGCCTGCAGAGAGTGCATTGTTTATAGTCTATTGTATAATTTTCTTTAGTTTACAGTATTGTTTATAGTCTATAGTATAATTGTCTTTAGTCTACTGTATTGTTTATAGTCTATATTATAATTTTCTTTAGTCTACAGTATTGTTTATATTCTATAGTATAACTGTCTTTAGTCGACAATATTGTTTATAATCTATAGTATAACTGTAATTAGTCTACAGTATTGTTTATAGTCTATATTATAATTTTCTTTAGTCTACAGTATTGTTTATATTCTATAGTATAACTGTCTTTAGTCGACAATATTGTTTATAATCTATAGTATAACTGTAATTAGTCTACAGTATTGTTTTTAGTTTATAGTATAGTTGTCTTTAGTCTACTGTATTGTTTATAGTCTATAGTATAATTGTCTTTATTCTACAGTATTGCCTAAAGTCTATAGTATGATTGTCTTTAGTCTACAGTATTGTTTATAGTCTATAGTATTGTCTTGAGTCTAGATATAGTTGTTTTACCTAAAAGGCATCCTCCTACCAGTGCATCTCGAATTTAAAGAGAAGTCCTTAATTACGAACCTGTAGATCGCCGTAAAGAAGACAGGGACAATGCTGGAAATGTCCAATAGGAGATCTGCCAGGGCAGTGCTCTTAATTAAGGGGTCGTCTGCCTCTGTCAGGATGGTCCGTCTGGTTAAGATCGACAAATTCCCATGGAGTCCTGAGGAGACTTTCACTTTAATCTCAAGTCTCAATGTGAAGATTCTGCTGGATTTCGTTAAAGGTTTTCAAAAACAAAGAGTCCACCGATCTATTGATGTCTGATTACAATTAAGCGTCAAAGTTTCATAATCAGCAAATATTTGATAGAGACCATTTATGATTCAAAGATATGCTTACCTAAAAACTTTTCTCCATTCCAAAATCAGTTAATTGGCATTGGTTTTTTGTTTGTTTATTGTCTTTTTTCGGGTTTTTTTTTGGAAATTTCGACAAAAGCAACTCATTAATTGCCTAAAATTAGCTAAAATTTTGCTTACCGAGTACAATAAAAAGTCCGTCAATTGCGGCGATCGTGTAGAAAACGGAATTCTGCCATCCCAACTCAAGTGCAATGTCCTTGATGTCAATTGCCATGATAGCTAGCGGTTCTTCGATCAAAAAATTGCTCATTGAAGCCAAAACACGAAAGATCTCAGTTCTGCATGAGAGTTAAAAGCTGCCATAAAAAGGGAAGTTCTCAGGATTGTATGAGACTTGATAGCTGCCATAAGGTGCAATGTCTCAGCGCTGATTGGTGCTCAAAGAAATCAAAATATAAAGATTTGACATAAAGGCATTTTCTTTGACATTTTAGCTTATCAACGTGCCAGTCTTAGCCTGGAACACCTTTCTACAAAATTATAAGGACATAGCGCGGGGGGGGGGGGGGACCAAACGTTGCACCGAAACGTGGCTTAGGAATTAGAATTTTTCTTTTTTATTCTAATTTGGTTTTGTTTTTAATACTTTCAACACTACTATTATACAAATAATTTGAGGCCATGTTGTAATAAAGTGCTGATGATAAAGTTAAATTAATTCACTTCTACACAACTTGGTTCGTCTCATTGCTCAAGACCAGTCGTTCTAAAATCCAATATTTGATAATTTGGTGAACTTAGATTATTTGGATGTTCATGTTTGTTTTTTGTAGAAGTATTTCTGATATTTTGGAAGGAATCGTAACAGTAACGGTATCGGTAACGGTGCTCTGAAATATGTCGGTGAAGGTGCTCTAGAATCGTTCAATATTATAATGGTGGATTCTCTAGATCCCTAATTTGCTGAATAAATCTCATCCACCTGGTGATGGTTAAACTTAAAATTCAAAATTTCTAAAATAAACCCATAAAAAACCAAATAAAATAATTCTAATAAAGCCAAAAAACAAAAAACGTAATGCTAAACCAAGGTGGTTGTTAGTTTTGTATTATTTTTTGTGTTCCTTTTCGTGATTTTGATGGTAAGCATCCCCCCCCAAACCTACTGACTGTTAAGGTTAAAAGAGTAGCATGACATATAACCATGTCATAGTTGCTCTTAATCTCATAAAGATTCACTTTGACCATCACAAGAAATCTTTTATGCCCTTAGACAACTAATCGCCACTTACGCCTGTCAAGTCTGGCTTCCCAGTACAAATCTGTTCAAAGCAGTAATCGATGAGGGCACTAGGGAAACCTGGATCCTTAAAAAACTTACATCTGTCGTTTCTGAAGTGGACCATGAACGTTTATAAATACGCATCTAATGCTGCTGTCTGGGGTTGACTGCGGAAGATACCATCTGGTCGTGGTTGCTCCAAAATGGTATTCACCTTCAGAGACGTCTAGAAGAATTTGACAACGAAGGCAGCGTTGCACTTGTCCGTCGTGCTTACTGTGCACAGGAGGAGCTTAATCTAAGTTGGAGCCGATCAATCGCGGTTGTGAAGAACAGGCTGGAGATGGAAAAAACGAGGCCCCTTTATTGGTTAACCAGATACGATCAGACTGAAAAGCTGGTTTGAAAAAAGGTGGAATAAACAAGATCTAGCTCACACACACTGAACATCGAACCGGCATATATGCAACAGAGTTTTTAAGCATTGCTGCGCTGAGGACATGGTCACCCTAGAACTTCTGCTCGAACTGTCCCTCTTTGACCCAATTATCGAGGACGATGAGCATGTGTTATCTACTACATGAGGACATTATAACCATGTTTGAAAATTCGATTACTACTGGGGACATTGGTAGCTATATCTCTAAGATCTATGAAAGAAGGCTTTTAGTTTTTGGAGAATGATTTAGAATTAGATTTTAGAAATTTTATAGTTTTCTTTCGTATGGTCTCAGATGTCTCCATTTACTTACTTACTCTTGTCATGTTTCCTTACAGCAGTATTTTTTGTCTATCGGATTGATTTAAACTACCAGGTGCACTGGTTCTTTTTTATTTTTAAGATTAATCTTTAAATCTTAGATCATTGAGTCGGACATTGCTTTTGTAATTAGACCTATTTATTTGTAATCCTTGTAATGCCTGTAATTCTCAGGGTTATAGCGTAGTTTTCGTTGGTGTAGAACCAACAAAAAACATGTATCACCTTCTTCTGGTTAATATTGCTGGTGAAGACGATAAAAAGAAGTTTTTGAATCTTCTCACCAAAATTTACTCGCATCTCCTACATTTACAGGACCCCTACAATGTTTACAAAAGATTTCCTGTAACATAAACATATTAAATTGAATTATCAATATAATTTTAGATTACAAAATGTAGCTTTTATGTTATAAAATGCAGCACTTATATTTCGAAATGTAACTGTTATATAATGCATATTGAATAAGTACTTATAAGTACATTTTCTCCGTTCCTACTTACTACTATGAACTTGAACCCTTGTCCCAGGTCGGAGATACGGAGTCCACCACTTAACCGGCAGCGGGGGGAGACTAGGTGTGATCCAGCTGGAGAACAAGGGCCAGAATAACACTCCTCAACTGGAAATTGTCAACGTTGGCAGTCCTGTCGTGTTTGAGTGGGACCCATTTTGTGAAGATGATGTGTTGGCCGTTGGGGGTGATTGCTCAACGGTAAGATTAGGTTGGGCGATTGCTCAAATTTAATGTTGGGCGATTGCTCAAATTTGATAATGGGCGATTGCTCAAGTTTAATGTTGGGCTATTGCTCAAGTTTAATGTTTGGCAATTGCTCAAGTTTTGGGTTTGGCGATTGCTCAAGTTTAATGTTGGGCTATTGCTCAAGTTTAATGTTTGGCAATTGCTCAAGTTTAATGTTTGGCTATTGCTCAAGTTTAATGTTTGGCTATTGCTCAAGTTTAATGTTTGGCTATTGCTCAAGTTTAATGGTTTAATGTTTGGCTATTGCTCAAGTTTAATGTTTGGCAATTGCTCAGTGGCATCGAATCATAATTTACGGACGTTGCTATCATTACGAAAGTTCACATAATAAACACATGTCTGCCCCAGATTAACCTATGGAAGATCAGTAACATGACTGCAGCTACACTTCTGGGAACTCTCAAAGGACATTCCAGCAAGCTGTGCTTGATGAGCTATCATCCGGGAGTTGCTGGCTTGCTAGCCACTTGCGATACAACCGGCACTCTCATCTTGTGGGACACAAATACCCAAGCAAGGGTGAGTCCTTGGTTTCAGGGCTTATGTACTCTCTAGTTTTCTAGACAGGGCTAAACTCTTGAATTTTATATGCCTATTTCTGTCGCAGCTAAAGACGTACGATATTGGCTGTGAAAGTGGCTGTGTGGCAATGTGCTGGGATCCAACTGATGGCTACGTTATTTACTTGGCACAAAGATCTGGTGAGTTGGATCTTCTCTTTTTTTACAGTTAGTAAAGGAATTTTAATGATGCTTTTGGCCCCTCCTCGGGTTGGGCAAGAAGGCCTTGAAGGGCCCTGGCAAATGCCAAGGAGTTTTTTCTCAAAAGGAGTTTCTCCAGGTCGCGTTTGCCATCGATATAATTACTAATAACGTATAATGTATAACGAATCTCGATAAATTTGAAATTTGGAAATGCTGAAAAAGCTGTTGAGTTTTAAGACTAGACTATTTAAATCTTTACAAAGCCATACAAATGTAAGAAACTAAAAGCTATATAGTGCCATATCCATAAAGGTTTATCTTTTAATGGATTAAAAGTTTGGCTGTTGAGCGTTTGTTATTTGAAACTTTTTGAGTAAAAACGAGGTTTGTAATATTACTTTTATTGTCCAAAGTTGTGGCACGATTACTCAGTCACACGGACATCTGCTGTTTGGGAAGGTTATAGAGTCTAAAAGTTAACTCAGTCAACCGTTCAAGAGCATTTACTGACTAAACGTAAATTAGCGGTGTGATCCGCATTCCGCTATCAACTCCCAGACAGTCCGCTATCAACTCTCGCGACGGATTAAGTCCGCCAAAAAAATTGGTTGACGTTAGAGTTAAAGCAAGGATAAGGGTTACGGCTAAAATTGGGTTTATGGACGGTGTTAAGCCGCAAGAGGATTGCTAATGTTCATCTCGAACAATTTTGTTTGCGTTCTGCTTACCCTAAACTTTACTGGTTATCTCGCAGGGAAGATTATCGCTCTGAACTGCAGAACAGACACCCGAAAAGTTGTGGATATCAAAACTGAAATCAGACAGTGAGTTTTAACGTTAAGAAGTTGAAGTATGAATTCGAAACGTACATATCTGTTTGTCCTATGGTTAAAATATTAATTTAGTAATTTGTTAGTAAAAAGTAAAACTACAGGAGTGAAACCATTTAAGTGTTGAATAAAACTTTGCTCCGTGACCATTTTTCTCATATCTAGCACCTGAAACCTTTCAACCTCTTTTACTTAGACTGAGTAAAAAGTGGAAGTTGGAAATTCTAAATTAACACATAATCCCCTGTTTCAGTGCCCCACTCCACTAACCCCTGTTCCAGTGCCCCACTCCTCTAACCCCCTGTTTCAGTGCCCACTCCTCTAACCCCTGTTTCAGT
>JH156672.1:142608-157647 GCA_000226015.1 Mnemiopsis leidyi
TGTGTGTGTGTGTGTGTGTGTGTGTGTGTGTGTGTGTGTGTGTGTGTGTGTGTGTGTGTGTGTGTGTGTGTGTGTGTGTGTGTGTGTGTGTGTGTGTGTCTGTGTCTGTGTCTGTGTCTGTGTGTCTGTGTCTGTGTGTCTGTGTCGGTGTCTGTGTCTGTGTCTGTGGCTGTGGCTGTGTCTGTGTCTGTGGCTGTGGCTGTGTCTGTGGCTGTGTCTGTGTCTGTGTCTGTGTGTGTGATCTAACCAACGTTTATTCAGGACGACATATTCAAGACAATGCTGGATTTCTCCTCGCCGATCCTGACATCTACTGAATGGAGCGCAGAGAGCAAGCCCTACTCTGTTAGGACTGTAGACCCGTGCCCTGAAGACGTAAAGAAAGTTTCCTCTGTTGAGGTAGTCAAGAAGGGAAGCCAACATTCCAAGATACAACAAGAGGTATTTCAGCTAAAAGACAACGTGAAGCTTTAGTTTCATTTGAATTATGCAAATTGAAGAAGGTACACGCACGGAATTCCGAATTTGACGGAATTCCGACAACCTCAATTCCTAAATTAGGAATTCAGTGCAGTCGGAATTCCGTGCAGGTAGCGCACGGTATTCCGACTCGGGCTCACGTTCCCCCATACAAAACGGGGCTCACATTTTCATTTATTATTGGTGTTCTGAGTCGCATGGTGGGTGGGTTCTTGTGGTGATGGCTTAGATGATCGTGGTGTGAGCAGTGCTGTGAGCCATAACGGGGCCTGCATGGCGAGGTGGTAAGCAGGATGTGAGCCAGTACGGGGCCTGCATGGCGAGGTGGTAAGCAGGATGTGACTTGGATTGGAACCTCAGCCCGAAGCCCTCTCTTCAGCCACTCCAAATGGAACCACAACGAGGATACCCAACTCCTACTCCCCAGATCCTCCAACATTGCTGAGGGTTGGCACCACGGTTTTCGCTGGCTGATGGGCTGCTCTAATCCTACAATCCGGATATTCCTCGACTGCCTGAAGAAAGAACAGAATCTAACAGACGTCAAGATAACTCAACACTTGATGAGACGGTCCCCCTCCCCCTCGAGCGAGAAAGTGGTCTGACTACGATAAGAAGCTGAAGGGATCGTTGACGATTTTGAGACTTATGATGTTGTTGATTATCAAATTATGATTTATTTCAATGAATATCAATAGAAAATTTATCATCAATCTCCCGAGTCGGAATTCCGTGCACCCCTTCGGACTTCAGTGCAAGTCGGAATTCAGTGCGCAAATTTTGTTAACTTAGTCTTAAGTCGGAATTCAGTGCTAGTCGGAATTCCGTTAAAGTCGGAATTCCGTGCCGGAACCATTGAAGAACCACTGACATTCCTGACATTCCTGCCTCTGTCCGCCCAAGTTATAATTTTTATAAGATAACTAGGTTCACCCTTATGGACTAAAGCGTGCTGCTAGGCTCAAAATCAGAATTGCAATGAAATAAAACTAAAACAAAAAACCCATCCCTCAGCACCTGAAGTACAAGTCAAACGAAGCTCAGAGAGACGAGCTGTTTAACTCCTTTGCTGAACAGATACAGCGGGACGCTGGTCCGCTAGAACAGGATTTAATGGAGGGGTGCGAGGATGAAGAGTGGAGCGACTAGGTTTGGTGGATTGTAGCACTATATAGCACTAAGGTCAGGTTCCAGCGCAGTTGAGAGACAGGCAAGCTGTTGAAATGTCATCTTTTCGAAGCCCGAACAGTAATTTGTTATTACCATTAATAATGGCATTACGCTGTTTATCCTGCATTTTTACTTCTTTTCTACTTAATTATATCAAATGGCTCAAAATTTCCCTTAGCGATTTCTTCAATGGAAGTGGAATTTTAATAGTTATAGTATGTTAAGTTTTGTGCTAGTGCTCTAATTTAACAGCTTGAGTGCGATCAAAGCATTAATCGCACGAGCGTATACCTAGTGAAATTAATGCCATATTCGCTAGAGGAGAGACTTGTTAGTTTTACAATTTCTTTGACTTGTTAATCATATTGTCTGGTATAATCTCTGAAAATTGTCTTTTTAGAATTAATGATTTGTGCAACAGCCAACAGAAAACAATTGGTTTATAGCTGTTTTAAAGCATTTGTGGATTATGTTTTTATGAAGTATTCTCACTACTCAGGAACAAGAACCATATACTTATAGTAGCACTAGCAGTACTGGAGGTAGAACCCAGTAGACTTGCGGTGTAAGTTATGAGTATGACTGACCATTGGTTTCGATTATGATATAATTGTAATGATTGTGGATAGATTTGAAATTTTTCATTGCTGTAAATTTTATTTTAATTGTTGATGGTAAATTACGACTGAGGATCCTATAAGTATAACTATAAGTATGTATACATGGCATAAGAACACAATTTCGATTGATTTTTTCATGTGTCCAGTTACAATTACAAGCACTTAAACTGTTGGCAACCCGTTATTTAATTTCAAATTTGTACATGTAATATATAATAAGAACCAGTTTTCGGAACATACATGTGTATGAGCTTTTTCGTCGCGCGTCCGTCTTAATTTCGCGCTAAGCTTGCAAAGGGATATAGGTGTTTTAAAGCTAAACACGTATATCCTTGCTTGGGGACCTCAGTTTTTGTTGCTTTTTTCGGAGGGAAACGTAGAGAGAGCCACGCAGTGCCCGGTAAGTATATCCCTGTGCGAGCTTAAAGCGAAATTAGGACGGATGTTGGCGTAGCAACTGGAAAACAGAAAAGCCTAGCTGCGTAACAGTTGTACAGCAGCGCGCACCCTCCCGTCATTTTATTCTCCTCTATTCGCTTCGGATGAGGGTCGGACAATGTCAGACAACGTCGCGTAACAGCCGCCGCGCGCGCGCGGCGTAAGCACCTGCAGTTTGGTGAATACTCAAAGCTTTGCTACACACTACACGTTGCCTAGCCTTGGCCTTGTTGCTGCGAAGCGCGCGGCTGTTACTGGTTACGCAGCAAAAGGGCACTGGTTGAAGTTGTCGCGTTGTACGGCAGCGCGCACCCTCCTGTCATTTTATTCGGACGAAGTCAGACAATTGTCGCGGTGATACCCGACTCACGGTAGTCGGATATAATCTCGTCAATGGTTGAAGCAAATCAAGGGAAGGTACCGTGCCATTAGTTTTATGATTCATGATTTGGGATCAATGGTATCCCCAGTCACCAGTTCCCCACCAAGTTGTCGAGGTGTTAACCGACTCGGCGACTCGCGCGCGGCTCGCGGCATGCTGCTTTTCCATCTCCTAACGTTTCGTTAGAACGTTAGACGGATACCTACTGTCGCGGCGCCCATCACGCGCTCTCACGCATTTCTGGAATTAATTCTAAACGCGCATTGCCCGTTAACATGCTAACGCACACTTAAAAATTTTTTACAAAAACAATTCTACTTTTATTGTATCATCAATCATACATAGTCGCTTAATGTGCAAAACAGCGTAAAAATACAATCACACAAAATGATATGATGTAACATTGACAACAAGTGACTTAATTTTTGTGTTTTTTGTATAAGTATGATAATTATCGTCACCAGAAGTTTCTGCTTTCTAATATTAGTAAAAAAGTGTATCAAATGAATCTGCAAATCCATTTGAAATTCAAGTAACTGTTTTAATATGAAACACCGTTATGGAATTTGAGTCTGACATTACATGTTATGTAATAAGACTTTAATTGTTTGATCCTGTTTAATCCTTAATCCACCGTCGTGATATTCATGCACACATCAATGATCAAAAATGAAATACTACAAGTATGAAAAACATAAACATCAAACATGGATTCATTAGTTACTTTCACTTCACATATTAAAAACACGAATTTCGACCGATATTCGTGACACTAGACGGGCGATATAATTCCACCCAGCCTGAGCTGTTAAAATCTAGCGATTTGGCTACTTTTTGCCTGGGGACGTCAGGCTAATTGTTGCTTTGAAACGTAGAGAGAGCCGCGCTTCGCCCGGTAAGCTACTTTCAAGGGCAAGGTCCCCGTAACTCTTATACAGGAGGGTGACAAAACTTAACGTCACTGAATTGTGAATTTTGCGCACATACCATTTTGCGTACTTTTGTGTATATTGTTTATTGCAATATTGTTAGCAGTAAATATAAAACATACTAAATATAAAACAAACTAGAAAGTGAATTGTGATCAATATAATAATAATAAATAAGTACAAAAATTAGTATTTTGTTCAATGTACAGATTTACACTGTCGAGGCATGGACTTTTATAAGCCACGAATATGGGTCAACTCTATTTTGCCACACTCCTCGACTACTACTCGCCGCAAATCAAGTTTATTTCATTGATCCTGACTGTTATTCTGGCGTTCAGGATACTCCACAAGTTATCAATCGGGTTGAGATCGGATGATATCGGGGGCCGAACCGGCGTTTTAACAGCGTGGTTCTGCTTATAGTTTCTGATGATGTGGGCTGTGTGGATGGAAGCCCTGTTATCTTGGAATAGGTAATCTTTGTCCGGAAAATGCTTGACAATAACCAGCCAAAGATTTCTCTCCAGCAGATCAAGGTATCCCCGTGAATCATTAATCAAGGGTCCCATCCAATACGGAAATGGTCCCCATGCCAAACCAAGTCATACCTGCGGAGTCTTGATGTCTCCATGATGGTCTGGGCGGTATTATCATTCATCTTCCAAACCCTTTTATCTGTCCCTATCTTTACTGAACACATGTCCTAAAAATAACTTTTTTCCACTCGTTGACAGTCCAGAACTTTCATGTTCTCACCCAACCTATCTGGAGCCTCCTGTGTGGCCTTATGTGCCACCAACTTTCCTACAATACCTCATAATTGTCTAAAAGGATATTTGATAACCATACGACTCTTGGAAAGTTTCATATGTTCTCCTTCTAGTCCAAAAGCGATTCACTAGGAGCTCATCAATACGCCCCAGTAACCTCTTATGTGTGAGAATAAGTCGCCCTTACAGTTTGAATAAGATTTTGTGATGATCCCAGCTTTTTCAAATTGTGTCAAAAGATCCTGTCCCACCTGCTAAAACCTGCAGTGATCACACGCACGTAAAGTTTTATATTGTACGCACTCAAAATGCGTGGCTTTTAAACCCTGCGTACAACCCCCATCAATTAAGTGGATATGCACACATACCCTTAAGCTTCCTATATCGCCTTCTTCTTCTTATCTGGTGAACTCTCCCCTCTTTAATCCAAGTAGAAACGATAGTGGAAACAGTGGTCCTAGCCATATTGACTAGTTTTGCTTTAGCAGTGACACCAAATTTCCTCCTGTAGAGCAATATATTCAAACACCTGATATTATCTGGTGTTTTTTAGATCCACTCTTAGGGGGCATGACAGATAACTAATTGAAGCGAATCGCATATGATAGTATCAGAAATGATTTGGTTACTAGGGAAATTGGTTTTCATCAGCATAACTTGTTACACTCAATGCTTAAAAAGCATAGCTTGTTGACCACACGTGTACGAAAACGCCCACAAGCATGAAGGTGACGTTGAGTTTTGTCACCCCTTGTATGTTCTTGCACTGCTAGCAGTGGTGCTGTATTGGTATCAACCCCGACTATCTATGCATAGGATCGGGGGTTTGTTTTCCTAGAGCTAGAAGAGTGAGCTCAGGGCATTTGCCTATGCAAACTTCTTTGGTCAACTCAGCCGAATAACCGGACAACCGTGATTGAAGGTTAAATGAGTATCAATATCCAATGTCGTTTTCACAGTAAATCCATTTTGGGTTCCAAGATTTGAAAATTATTTTACTGTCTTTGAAATATTTTTCCAACCAATGTTGCAATTGGAGTGCTTATGAGTTAACTGATAAAGTAGCATCTCAATAATTCTATGATCATCTTTTGATAAATTGCAATTCGACTAAATTTATATTCTTACCAAATTTATTTTCTAGGGGTAGAATGATCACTTAGGACAATGTACAGATGGGACTGGTTAATTCTTTTTGCCACATTGACAAGCTCCATAAAGACAGCTGATGGAGTAAGCCGCCCTGAAATAAAAATCACCCCCACTCCAGATTTGTTCCCACATTGGCAGACAACTTTTACGTTGCATTGTCAAGTCACAGATTGGCCTGGTTCCCCAGTGTTTTTTTGGAAGCGAGATCATGCAACTCTTTACCCCAATGCTGATAGCAAGATAGTTTTCAGGTTTGGCAATTTCTTGTTGTTTACTGCTGCATTTAATAGTACCATGATCATTGAAGATTGAGTAAGTTAAATAACACGTGCAAGACTCAAGTAATGTACTAGTTTTAAGAAGTTATGTTAAAGGCCATCTGTGTCATGTATGATATTTGTTGTGTGAAATTCCTCATTCTAATTTCAGTGAAGATAAGCAAAGTATCATTTTCAATGATGTGACGCAACAGCAGAGTGGATCTTACTACTGCGTGGCTGCTGAGTTCATGGAGTATTTGTTTGAATTGTCTGAGTCTGTGCAGGTGTGTGTGTGTGTGGAAACTGAAATGACACTCTAATTTGGTTCTCTAAATTTGATTTTTAAAAGATTTTGTAAGTATAGTTCTGAATGCAATGGTATCCAACACATGGCTGTTTACTTAAAAATTGTCACATTTTCAGATAGCTGTGCAAGAACCCCCTATGATTCCTACAAACTTGACTGTCATTGACAAGACTTCAACTACTCTGGAATTGCGGTGGGAACCTCAAGGTAAATTTAAAATTGCATTTGTTAGGATAGCAACTTTTATGGTTTACCATTTATCAGTTACATTGAGGAAGTACTTTTGCAGGAAGGTAACATAATTTTTCGTATCATTTGACAGCGATTGACTGATTTTGATGATTTTGTGACCCCTCCTAAGAACAGCTGTCTCTATAAATCTTAAAAACTAACTACCGATAATTGACATCACATTCTAGTGGCTGGCAATACTTCACTTATGATAGACATGACTTCACCACACTTCACGTCCCCAGGAGACATATTGGCAGAGTATTACCAAGTAACCCGTAAACCTGACAACTACCAACTAACGACAGACCAGCACGAAGCTGTGCTCTATCATCTCGATCCCTTCTCTGTTTACTCCTTCACCGTGTCCGCGCACAACAATGTCGGCTCTCGTGGAAAAAGTTCCTGGCTTCAGACTAGAACAGGTTGGTTTTGTGACCAGAAAGAGGGCATTCTTAAAAAAATGTTATATGAAACGGACTGTTAAGTATGTTAGCATCTTTATTTTAAAGCAAATTAGACTTGTTATAAGAATTTGAATTACTGCAGAACAGTGTCTTATTTGTTGTAATGCATATGCTTACATACCCTATAGTCCAATCCATTACATTTACCTGACCACGCTACCTTGAGTGATATTTAAATTACTGTCTGAAAGCTAGAATGTTTTTTTAAACTTTGTATAATGTATAATTAATAGTGCTTTTAATATTGTTTTGTTCGTATAATAACAGTAAAACATAAAATTGTTACAAAGTTTAACATAAAAAGCTTCTTTAACGTACAAAATGTGCCAAGAAAAATACTTCAGTCTGAATCACTTTTATAATCTGACAAAACATCTTGTTTACAAATTTTCACACTACACTTTTTGAAGAATTGATGGAAACACTTGAACTCTTGACATTAACATAGGTTGCCATTTTCTTGTTCAACCTAGGACTCCTCATATACTCGTACTCTGCCTGCCTCATAGCTGTCTCTATCGCCGACTTACAGGACTTGCTGCTCTTGCCTGTCCCATCTCCCCCATAGCCTATCCGTATCACACTGTCTTTTGACTTGGACAGTTTCAGTTCACCGTAGTTTGTGTTAAAGGAGCTCTGACTACACCCACTGCTCCTCATTGTCGTGTAAGTGCTGGTGCTCAGAGGCGCGTATTGAGGGTTGTTTGCGCGCAAGACGTTGTTGTTGTTTTTGTCTCTGTTATCACGCCCATAATCCGGGACAGGATCGTATTCTGGATTGTCTGTCAGACTGGATGATATGGCTCGCTTTACTCGCATCAAAGATTCATGTGAAACTGCTGATAAACCTTTCTTCACGATTATGTTTTCAAGTTTTATGATCTGGCGACAGTTGGCGCAGTAGTTCTTGCGGCGCCTGCGTGACAGCGCAATGCAGCTGGACAAGGAGATGACGAGAAAGACTGTACTGAGAATGATAAGGCCAAGAGAAATGTAGAAAATCAGCTCGTTGTTGCACTCTTTCTTCACCATTACACCTGGAGAGAAGAGTTAATGTTTTTTTGATGGCAATATTTATTGACAAATCGTTACAAAAATTTGTTATTTGACGTCAATTTTTATTGACGAATCGTTATCTTATTCGTTAATGTTTTGTTATTTGATGTCAATTTTTATTAACAAATCATTATCTTTTTTGTTATGACTGTCGCGAATATGATTATTTGTCCTAGTGTATCAAGTACCTAAAGCTTTTGTAAAAAACAGTAAGACTGGCGAATAAATATTTTTTTAAACTGTGCCTTCTTATAAGAAAAATAATAGAAAACACGGTTGCTAATTTTTCAGAAGCTACTACTGAATGATTCCATATTTAAGCGTGACGTAAGCGAAGCAACGTCGAAAACAAGCAAAAATTCCTCACACGGTGCTGACTGAGTATTTACAAACATTACGTAAAGTTAGCATGCAGGGCAAGGAACAATCTTCATCTGTACTACAAGTAGCTTTAATGCTTATTTGCAATAAACAACTAGCTCTTTATTTCAAATTAAAGTAAGCCAAAGTAAGTTAAACTGTAAAGCAAGTGAGTCAGAACAACCCTACAAAATGTAACTAACTGTAAAGTAAGTCAGAACAACCCTACAAAATGTAACTAAGGCTGGACCAGGGGATTCAAGAGAAATATGACTAAGTTAGCGACACAAACATCTGACCTACAGGAATCTACCTGGCTAGCTTTGTCTAATCGCTAAAACAGGGCTGTAGAGGATGGCAGAGTTAATTAATTACATATTGTAACGATTTAGGGGCTGACGTGGGGGAGACTCATGCTGTTAATCAGGAATTTCCTTATGGCTAGTCAGCAATAAAACTATTGATATGCTGCCCTGTCTGCTATTTATATTAAACGCATCTATAATCAGCTATATAGTAGTAATAAGAGCTGTGCGGACAAAACATAGAATAAACGATGAAAACACATGAAACAGAAAACAAAATGTAGTGTGTACAACAGATTTTACAGCCCAGTAGCAACTCACGTTATAAATATACACAAGTATATATCCTATTGAGAAATTGGTAACAAGGCCCTTGTGTGGCTTCAGTAGTTACTTTTTCGTGGAGCATCTACTTAGCCAGGCAGGCTCAGACTTCACGGATGTCTATGAAATTTGCTGAAGTGACCAACCAGTCATTAAATCTAAGACCGAAACGACGGAACTACTTACATGTGTGTTTTATTAAAAGGTTCTGTTCGGTAACTGTAATTAAAACTTAAAAGCTGTTTTAACAGCCGGCTGAGTGCCAGCACTTGAACTGCTGTCACACGTCCAGTGAAGTTAAAACTAAATGTGTCGGGACTTGTACATAGCCTGACAGGTACTTAAAACTTACTGTTAAAATTGTTGTACTGTATCGCAGTACGCTTTATACTAAGCGATGTTTATATCACGCTGGTCTCTAGAGTAAGTAACTTGATTTCTATATCCAAATATCGCTTGGTGTTCCAACTACTGATTCTGATACCTAGTACTATGTCTTTCATAACTAAGATGTGACTAACAAGGACAAAATAACTTTGTGCGGTCGTAGTAAGACAAATGATAATGTAATAAACAATTAACTCAAAATGAAATGATGCATAGCTAGCATATACCTGTATTATACTTATCATTTATCTTTGTTTTGTGCAGGGACTATGGAACATGGATTAGTTTATTTGAAATCAGCTAAGAATCCGTAGGAAATGTCCAGAAAAATTGAAGAATCTGTTAGAAATGTGTAGGAAGAATCTGTAGGAAACGTTAACTTGTTTGATTAATGAATCTAATGTAAGGGCTGTCAGACACCCCCACTGGGGCTGTCAGTCTGTACAACCAAATATAAAGATGATCTTAACCTTGTTGTTAAGTCATGTGTGAATGTGTTTATTCTTTGTATCTTTCCTATCCCAGGCGTATCTGCTGAGGATGTCTTAACTTCCCAATACGCCCAGGAAATAACTTTGATATTAAAGATTAACAAATCACGCACTAAATCAGCTAATTAAGAACTATTTCAGAACCAGGGCCCCCTAGTGGAGTGCTAGTGTTCAGCGTGGGAGTCAGAACCTCTGACAGTCTCCAGATTGTGTGGGATGAGCCTGACTCCGATATCCTGAATGATATCCTCGTTGGATACGAACTGATGGTGTGTACTATGAATAACTAACATTTAGTTTTATTGTTTAGTTACTATTACTAACTTCTGGTAGCCAGTAGCTGTTAGCACCATAATGATATCACTGCGGTCAGTAATTTTTCAAGCTTCAAAGAGAAACTGTCGAAACTTGTTTGGGCCGGATTTGAGGGATCCGGAATTGGCATATTCGGACTTGGCAGACCCCGATTTGGCAGACCCCGATTTGGCAGGTCCGGATTTGGCATGTCCGGACTTGGGCATCCCCTACTTACTTACTTACTACTCCTATCTAAGTGATATTGAACGACCCAGGTGCACGCCACAGCGAACAACAGCCTGGTTGTATCCCTGAACTTTACAGTTAATCAGACCGAGACGACAGTATCGGGTCTGGTTCCGGAAACTCAGTACACCATATCCATGGCATTCAGAACGAGATGTTGTATCAGCGATTACGGTAAGTAATACGTGAGTTATATATACAGTTACGTTCAGATACGTGCTTATATACGTATATATACGTGTTTTATTGTGTCGTACTACGTTCGTTTATAATATGTCACAGTGTTGATGTTAAAATTTGATACGTTGATGCTACTGCTAAGTTTTACTAAAAAACGATGTCATGTTTATTAAACTAAAAGAAATGATACTCGGATCTTTACTTTGGTGTGCAGTGAAATATTCATCAATGCAATACTTGCTTTTGTGAGGTAATACGACCAAATGTCCAAATACCATCAAGCACTTTAAATGTTGCTTTAATAAATAAGTTTGACCTTTGCTTGGTCATGTGACAGTCACATGACAGTTCTCTAGCCTCATCAAATTAAGATCAGATATAAGTAGTTCTTATCGTCCCACCAAGTTCACGCTTTTAGTGACATTCAAAGTTGTAAACTATTATAATAGAATTAACATATTAAATACATTTCGTTTGATATAGCTTGTGTAACATATCCGATGTATGAACTTATGATCTTATTATTCCTTTAAAGGTTAAAGCTACTCAAGTATTTAATGGTCAAATCTTTAAGAGCTGGCTTTAAGAAATTCAAATGTGCTGTCCAAATATTTCCATTCTGATGGCCTGCGCCAGAGTTCAAACTCAATCCACCAGACGGAACGCCAATATGTGGTTTTCTACTGAGCTGTAAGAGTAAGTGTCGACATATGTTAACGTAAAACTCCTGATGACATTCTAAATCGATATTAATTAGTCTAGGTAGTTCTCCAATTTCATTGCAAGAATTTCAACGGTTTACTGATAAATCAGATGGCACATGTACTGGAAATTCACTGGAACAATACCGAATGTGTCAACACCGAGAATCAGGAGAATAGGTTAACTTTAACGCAGAACTTTAACCGTATCATTTTCGGTCTAGTGTGATGACATTAGAGCATATCAAAAATATTGCGGCGGTTAGAAAATCCAAGACGTGTAGATAACGTGAAGCAGGACCACAAAAGTTCGTTAAAACCACGAATATACTATCAGCTACTACTATAACTAAAAAACTACTATTTAAACTAGTACTATAAAACTACTTAAAGTACGTTAGTACTACGAACTATAACAATAAAAGTGCTGGCGGAGAACACACGACAACTCCCAACTCAGAGCACAAGAGGAATATACTACACTCGAACAATCAGCACGTAGATTCGGCAGTAGGACACAACACTGACCACACTGAGAGTGACCTCCCCGAGCCCTGAAGTAGTCTGGTACTTTTTATAGGTGTGTACATGACCACCGGAATTTCGGTACAGTCCGGCCTGTCAACGGAGAAAAATTTTAGCAGTAGGTATGTATCGTATATATACGGCGTATATATACGGCGTATATATATATTCGGTGATTATGTAAAAAGATAAAATCGTCTGCGCGATACCAAAGGAAAAATGCAACTTTATGTACAAGCAGATATGATAAATGTGGGGAGGTTATGTGCAAGGATGTGTTCTATTGGTAGATTAGCCAAGCTGGGGTTAGTTACTCCCTGGCTTCTTTTCATTACTAATTTACCAATGTACTGCTAGTGGTACGCTAATGTAATTACGGGTTCCAACTTTAGGGCACATACTAAGTAAACTTCAGCCGAATTTTCTGTTATAATGTGCCCCGCCCGTATGTTGACTTGATAGTTGGAGAGACGGTATTTTAATTAGGTAAAAGTTGTCCTGTAAGTTACTACTGGTTTTTAAAACTAGTGTATGATTTCATTCAAACGTAAACTTTACTAATGCATATATCATCTCTAAATTTGACATTATTTGACATGATATGTCGCCTGATGGTAATTGTGAGGATCATAAACCGGTATCAACGTTGAGTTATGAACAATACCTTTGATGATCTGAAGAATTTACAACTCGACACGTTCATTGTACAAGTCAGTAACCTCGTTACATGGCTTTTCAATTGTAAATATTTTATAGTAAATGTTTACTAGTCTATAAATTACGGTGGCTACGTATAGTTAGCTCCTTATATTATAATAAAACTCTTGTCCTAAGGACAAGACAGGACACACTGTTAAACTGTAACTGTATCGCGCTGTAACCGTGGAATGTGCTCCTTTATAAGCTACAAGGAATGCTCATTACATATAACATCTGTATTCTGTAACTGACTAAACTAAGGTAACTAATTAGTCCTGCATTCTCCGTCAGCCTGAACAACTTCACACGTCTTGTTGTAGTGGCTAAACTTTACTGTTCCTAGTGAGTGGTGCTGTTTCTTTATAGTAGAGAACTTGAAAAATCAACATATAACCGGGACACGCTTTCAAATAATAACAAAAATAACAACATTTTATTCTTACTCCACTCCAGAGAGCAAAGACTCAGAGACAATGAGGGAGGGAAAGACGATGGCGCCGACGAACGAGCCCCGGACTGAAGGCAGCGTCGCCGCCGACACCTTGTCAAGTGGAGCAATCGCCGGTCAGTCAACATGTTGTTTATTTCTTGAAACTTATAACTCATAATGTCCTCCTAATTTCATTTTGGTTTTCTGTCAACACCTGCCTTTTCCAATTTTCCAGTAAAAGTGGTTTAACAACTTGTTTGAAATGTGGTGACATTTTTGGAGTTTCATCGTCTTAATAAGGATTTCCAACCAGGTCTATTTAGCCCCATACGTGTGTATTTATAGCCATGACTAAGTCACATGTATAAGTACATTACAAAGTTAATGTGTGTGTGTCTGTGTGACCAGCTGTGTCTCTTAGTGTGCAGGGCTAATCAAGTTTGTCTCAATGTGGAAGTATAACTTCTCAAGTTTGTGTTTTCTTGTAAGTAAAGATAAGAGTATCATTGAAATGAAATTACATTAGTGGGAACACACAGTACACACACATGCGTGTAAGAAGAGGTCCACACTGTGTAGAGTATTGATTAGTCAATATGCTTGTTTAGTCAAGCGGATTGCGATAAATTGAATTCCTAACGGTAAACTCGAGTTTACGTCATTAGTGATGAGTGATCGTAATCCAGATCATCCACATTTTAAGGCATGTGATGATATCCGAATAGAGAATATAAACAAAATGGTGAGGTACTTAACATGCTTAATTCTTCACTGTTTCTTTTGATCATCGGGCTACTCCCGGTTTTTTATTTCTGAATAACAAAACATTAGATCATCGATTATTGTGCTACATACCAGTAATATGATAAGATCCAGTCCCTGTGAAACGTGAAGCAAACCTCGACTAAGATTAGCTTTGAGTTCTATATCATGAAAAATATATAATATGATACCCCTAACCTTGCCCTTTACCTTACCCCTCACTTTTACCCCTTACTTTACCCCTCACCCTACCACTTACATAACCCCTCACTTTTACCCCTTACTTTACCCTGAAGTCCAAGTGTGAGTTCTTTAATCTCGTAGGAATAAAGGAGTGACCTAGTAGGGGATAATGTAGAGTTAGTCGGGGTGTAGAGTGTAGGATTGTGGTTAGAGAGACATCACACCTTTAGCATGTTTAGGCATGTTAAGTCATGTCTGAAACTGAGATTAAACTGGGCTGTGTCGTGTTATTTCTACTGTCTTCAGTCTACCAAGATCATCTGATATTAATTGTTCCTGTAAGGGCTTCGTTCTTAAACAAAATATGCTGAAATTATCACTGAATAACCCGATTTGCTAATGTTATGAGTTTCCCTAAGACCTCGGCTGTTGTCGACTAATCGAGATACAATATCGAATCTTTTGTTAGACTCTCATCATGTTAGATTTTCATCATGTTAGACTCTCATCATGTTAGACTCTCATCATGTTAGACTCTCATCATGTTAGACTCTCATCATGTTAGACTCTCATCATGTTAGACTCTCATCATGTTAGACTCTCATCATGTTAGACTATCATCATGTTAGACTCTCATCATGTTAGACTCTCATCATGTTAGACTCTCATCATGTTAGACTCTCATCATGTTAGACTATCATCATGTTAGACTCTCATCATGTTAGACTCTCATCATGTTAGACTCTCATCATGTTAGACTCTCATCATGTTAGACTCTCATCATGTTAGACTCTCATCATGTTAGACTATCATCATGTTAGACTCTCATCATGTTAGACTCTCATCATGTTAGACTCTCATCATGTTAGACTCTCATCATGTTA
>JH156672.1:157657-171575 GCA_000226015.1 Mnemiopsis leidyi
CATCATGTTAGACTCTCATCATGTTAGACTCTCATCATGTTAGACTCTCATCATGTTAGACTCTCATCATGTTAGACTCTCATCATGTTAGACTCTCACCATGTTAGACTCTCATCATGTTAGACTCTCATCATGTTAGACTCTCATCATGTTAGACTCTTATCATGTAAGACTCCACCCCTCAGGTATCTCTCTGGCTTGTGGTGTGTTACTTATCCTCCTGATAGCTATACTCCTCTACTTCCGATGTCGCTCTCCTGGAACCTCACTATTGAGGGTGGGATCTAGTCACGGCAGTAAACCTATCAACTCTTCTTGGAACGATGGAACTGAGAACGGAGCTAATGATCTGGTATGTTGTCTTGGATTCCATACTTCCTGATTTTACTTTAAATTAAAATTCAAAGTTTCTTTTTTCAAATCTCAACTCTTATACTAGAAATTTCAACTCTATTTTTAAATCTTTACTCTTAGTGCATTTTTATTTCTTCATTTTAATTGAATGAAATATTAATTAAGAACATTTTAATTCTCCAACTGACACCGAGCACTACCCCTTATGACTGACTTTAACTCTCGAAATGATAGTTTAAGCTATGAAATACCTATACCTCATAAAAGTTGCAATTTGTGGAATGTGGCGGGAGAGCTTTGAAGCTTACAGTTTGAAACCTGAGACGATTATGTTAATGCAAATGGTCATTCGTCTTTAGAGCTTTATATTTAATCTGTATTCACTATTTCTATGTTGAAACATATGGAACACATATGGAACACTAAGGGATAAAAAACTATATGTAATGATAATATGAACCAGTGTTTGTGTTGTGGTAGAGAACGGTGAATAAACAGTAGGGTTAAGTTCCTGAAAAAGCTCCTGAATAAGTTCTTGAATAAGTTCCTGGATAAGTTCGACTGAATAAGTTCCCGAATAAGTTCGACTGAATATAAACCGTGAAATATATTTTTCCGGATATTCTTGTGCTGACACTTGATATATTTTGTAGTTTCCTAATTGGTTAGACTAGAGTGTCTTGTGAAAGTAATTACTAACCAGGTTAGTACTAACTTTCACCAGTCAATCCCACCATGTCCTGCCTCTATTAACTTTCTTCAGAAAACATCTACAAATCTCCTATAACCTAGAGCTATTATTGTTCTATTGGCATGTTTTTCTTGTTAAAATAACATTCCTGGAGCTTATTTACTTAATATTTTTACAGATGATTTCATCGTTTTCCATGTTTTATAAAAAGTTATCGACCTGAATCTCAGCTCACTAAGCGTTAATGATTCCTACAGTGATCGAAGGAGTTAATTAAAACGTTCAAATTTCGCACCATTGACCGAAACTGGGCGATCAACCAATACTTATCATTATGTATTTTATTATTGTTGTGTATTTTCGTTTCTGTGATTTACTCCTATTGTCTAGTCTGTGATAAATTTGTTGTGTAAGTTTGTCCTCAAGTCCCTTTCCTCTTTGCCTCGTTGTAAGCTGATCACTGCCATGTAATGCTATACTACAAAACTTTTAATCATACGGAAATATTTAGTACCCTTAATTAGATTTGCAACATTCTCATAGCATATTAACTCTTCTTATCTCTGCAAATACCAAAATTTATCCACTTCAAAACAACTTTTATCTTCTGCAGAAATCACGTGACCCATCAACAGGAGAAGTGCATATAAGCTCCCTCCATGGCTACTCGAAACAGAGTTACTTATAACTTAAAATGTTGATAGTGTTTTTCTAAGAAGAATTTTAGGTATTTACCATTATTTAGATGTATAAGTTTTAATGGTAAACTTAACCACAGCTAAAATAACAGTTCCTGCTGGGTTAAATACACTTAGTCTGATGAATATTTATGTCTTAGATACTTAATAATCATACACGAGTAAAAGGGTTACAAAAATGTAATTACCTCTGATATTAGACCTAGGTGGTATAACGTTGTTATGGTCTGTAAGGAATCCTAAATACGAAAATTATAATTTATAGTCTTTTTCTTCGTAATATTTCGTGGTTCTTATTGGTCCTAGTACTATGGGAAAGTACTAAACTTAACTTGGTCGTATAGATACCATATTGGGTACTTTATAGTACTATAAAAAAGTACTACAAAATAGTACTATAAACATTAACGGAGTCTCAATGTCGGTGTACACAGCACGGGAAAGTGTAAGATCACACACACAGAACTACACTGAGCTCTTTGTTTCCCTCTCTCTCCATTTTCATGTGATGTGATGACATCACCCCGCAAATATTTACAGCCCCAATCTTACCTCTCATATGTAATAATGCTATATAAGTGTGGGAGGGGGTACAGGTGTGCTGCAAAGTAAATGTGGTTAGGCACATTGGAATGTCCTTGGTCCCGTCTCAGCTGACAGATTATAATTTCAATATATCAAGCGAGTAAACAACGTAACGGTTCACACAGACTCTTTCCATCGCAGTACTGCCTTAATTGTAGTAGTATGTAGTAGTATGTAGTAGTATGTAGTAGTTTGTAGTAGTATGATGTAAGCTGGTACATCATCATCATTCGGATCTGTTCAAGAAAGTGCTGATTTATAGAGTACATATCATTTAATTAGGATTTGTTTACCAGATTCTTCGTTTTTGTAGAATGGGAACATAGTAGTTGGTTTGATGTTTTTCTCGTGAGCAGTTATCTGATTGTGTAGAAGGAATGAGGTTGAGATGAAGTAAAAGTGGATTTGGAATAAATATTAAATATTCGTCAGGATTTGTTTACGAATAAATTAAAAAACAACTAACATTTAACAATGTACATGATACTCTCATTTAGAAGTTGTCATACCATCCTTTCGAACATCTGATACCTCCAAATATCAGTAGAGTTTAGAGCTAGGACTTCATTATTAGAATCAAATAGACTAGTTAATTTCTTACTGTCCGCATAGTTCACAAAGAAGGACAACTTCCCTCCAACTTTACCGCAACATTCAATCTATTTGACAGACGTACCGACCTATTTCCGTTCCATTTGTCTTCATTAAACACGTGATTCTGTCATGTAGATTACACATTTTACACATACCTTGATCTCAACTGAACACACAAACCACGGTTGACGGTACATTGATTTTCAGAGTACAGCTCTGATGTAGGATGTTTTATCGGGTGTTTGTTTACTTTTACATGTTGGTGATACACAAAAACAGGACTAATTAACCTTCAATATACGATAAAACATTATTCACGTTTAAACGTAAATACTGCACTGATACTGTGGGCATAACCTTCCAACAGCAGACTTTTTCTTCTCAGTTCGATATTACGTATGACATTAAGGTTACCCAGAAAAAAACCCACAAAATTGAGGGGAAAGCTAAACTTTTGTAACCCCCCCCCCACCTAAATTTACCTCTCTCAGATTCCAGTTTCCCCCCCTCCCGAGTACTCCACCCACCTACAACAGCCGAGTGAGTCCACGTCCAACAACGTGCAGGACGCGAGTTTGTCGCGCAGTTTCCGGTACGACCCCATCAACACTACCTCTCCTCCCCCCGCTTACCACAGCAGGTATGTTGTGAGGACTTCTTTGATAGCTCCCTTGTAACTGTCTGCATTTGGTGCTACCTTTATTGTAATTTAAATCTATATTTTCTGTAGTAGAAAGAATAGATTGAAACTAGAAAGTAAGATCATTCTATAAAGTTACGAAGATTTTTTGTATTTCAACATCTTTTCTGTGCAAGTTAACTGAACACAATCTCCCCCTCAGATCCTCGTCAAACAACGACAACAGCTCGATATCAGACCTGTCTAACGTAGACGCGATGGAATCTCCGGAGGTCAAGGAGATGAATATCCCTATGGATGGTTCCAACACAACTAATGCGCCCATCTACAGCGTGCCACATAGCGGTGTCTCCGCTAGCGATGCCTCCGCAAACAATCAGCTGTACGGTGGATCCCGACAGGGACCGCCGCGGGACACTTGGATTTGAGAGTGAGAGATGAGAACTTGGTGATGTTGCTTGAGATCATTGAGAAATTAGAATGTCTAGTAATCACTAATCAGATTTCAAGAGGAATATGGAATGTTACGCACGAAAACAAAAGGTAAAAGCTGTGATTTCTGGTGATTAAAGAATTCTGATTCGAGTGATAAAAATTTTGGGGGGGAATTGATAGTTCTATTTGTCATGATTATTATATAAATTCAGAGACTTCATGTTTCAGCGCAATATATTGATATTTTATGTTTGATTAACCTATGCATTGTTTTTAGCCGCTTTTCATTGTATACAAACTTGGGTTGGATTTTGTAGACAAGTGAGTTTTGACCAACATTCACATTTTGATCTTGACCTGCCAACATTTGACATAACACTGAGATTCATTAGACCAATCTAGCAGCATATGATTTTACAGTTGTATTGAAGTCGTTTTGAAAATAGGCTTTTGCATTCATTTGTCATGCCTAACAAAGACATCAATTTTAATTTTATACTGATTTTAGTCCGAATATATTCAGAATTTTTCTTGATTTATACAGAAGTTTTAGAATTTCCCCCTTGTTAATCCAGATACACAATTCAAGTAAATCTTAAAGATTGGAATATTTATCCACCTTCAATTTTATCCGGTATTTAGATTGGCTTTGCCACATTTTAACAAAATGCGGTAAAAACATTTGAGATCTTTAAATTGATAAGTTGTTCTTCAGTTCTTGATTTTAGAAAAGTTGGACAGTGCAGGTTGTTTATGAAAGAAATTGTAAAGTACACAAATAAGGACAGGGCAGTTGGCATTTCGCTGACAATATTTACAGCTAAAATGTCTGAGGTATGTAATGTTAAATATTTGGGAAAAATCAAAATATCAGTGCCACATTTTTCTTAATGTTTAATGTTATTTTCTTTTAAATATATTTGTAAAAAACAATTCATGGCGTATTTCTAACCCCTTTTCCCCTAAAAACTGGTAAATATGAATGTAAACCAACCAACAATTATTCAGCGCAAGCGATTGTTTTTACTAAACGTCTTTCCTCTACTATACCCGTTCTAAGCAAATAGTAGAATATATTGGAATGTCGGCTCCTTTACAAATATGCTCCCATTACATCACTACAACAGACCCTAGCACACTTGCCCTACACTCTTGCTGCAGAGTACTATTAGTAAATTATCTTCCTTCTCCCGCTACGTAGTATTGGTAGTCTGAGTACCTGTCTGCCCGCTAAATTTATACAGCGGAACATTGGCTCCTGTCACACTTGGTAGGAACGTTGTGGGAAGTTGTCACTAATTTGTTTTGTTGGACACTTAGACACTGCAACTTTGCTGGACTGTAGAGTTTGACTTTAAACTGTACTTTAGACTGTACTTTGTCTGGAGATGTTCTCAAAATCAAAGAGAAATGTGAACGTTGCAGTTTTATGATACAAGGACATACTATAAAGTATTATATATATAAAGCACTTTATGACAACAATACAATTACAGTTACTCTGGTTAAGAAAGGGAAGAAATGTTTTATAACAGTTAAACATGGACTTTCTAAATAGTAACAGCGCTAAATCTGCCCACAGTCTAGTGATTTAGACTATGCAAATGTAGGGGTGACTTCCCAAATTGAGTTGATAGATCGTGAATTATTAAAGTAAGTAAAGCAGATCATGAATTATTAAAGTAAGTAAAGCAGATCATGAAATATTAAAGTACGGCCACCAAAACGCCAAACAATACAGTCTACAGGGAACACTGGTTACACTGCATGTGTAAAGTACTCGTTAGTCGGCTACTAGCTATGCCGGTACTATTATCATTATGACTAACTGATTATGGCTAACTGCAATAATACTGCCGTTAAATGCGAGTTACTAGAATGAACAGCCAACTTTCGTGTAACCACTAGGCCACTTTATAATAGACACCCGGATTGTGCGAAACATAACCTGTTTTGGAAAATAAAGTATGCGTGTCACTGAATGTAAGAATGTAAAAGAGACAAACTCAACATCAACTTACTTTGACACGCTGAAGATATTTGCAATTTAAAACGCCTTAGTGTCAAATTGCAAATACTTGTCAATCTTGCTCAAGTAATGAACTTTCTGGTTATGTTGGATGTTTATTTACACTTCGTCAATGAATTATTTCAAAGAGCTTGCTAGTTTTATGTTAGGAATAATGAAATTAGAAAATGACATTCTGACAACTTTGTCACACTCACCGAACTGACACCAAGGATGTACATAGTCTAGTTGAACTAGTTGATAGTTCCCGTCTAAAGATGAAGTTTGCTTACCGCTGTAAACTACACAGACTGTCACCTACATAACTTAAGAAGAAGGTGTGGTTAATCTCTTTACAGAGGACATCGTCAGTAGTCAAGGTGCATGATCTGTTGCTCTGTAGAATTATAGTTCCCCAGCTCCCCTTCTTTGCTGTATCAGACTGATCATGTAACGCGCTCTCTCAATTGTTAAGGGTAGAGCGCACATGAGTTTATTTCCGACGTGTTTGGTGTTCTGTTTTAGCTGCCCGCAGATGGACTTGCCTGGGGACCTCACTCCTCAGGCTAATTGTTGCTTTGAGAGCCACCCAGCGCCTGGTAAAGATGGACCTTCACGAGTGACGAGTAGAGGTCGAATTGGACAAATTGTGCATTCCACATTGTTTGTTGACTGAATTCGTTGACGAGATCACTAATCATATCTGTCTACCGTTCTAACGAAACTTTCGTTCATCTGCGAGAGTCGCGTCGGGTTTCGCCTTGCCTGGGGACCTCAGTCTTTTGTTGCAGCGCCCGGTAAAGTATCACCGAGACAATCTGTTAGACACTCCGTACCGCGCCGTCGGTCAAATATTGCTGCACATTACTTAGATTCGAATACAAAATTAGAAGTACTGTTTTACTTCATCAAGGTTGTCTGACTTTGTCCGACCCTCATTCGAAGCAAGAATAAAATGACGGGATCAGGGTGCGCGCTGCTGTACTTGACGAGATGATATCCGTCTAACGAGGAGAGCAGAAAACTGCAAACTGCGAGCCACGCGCGGGTCGGGTAACACCTCGACAATGCTGTACAGTGTACAGATTCAAACTTGATCTGGAACAGATTACGGATATCACCATCATTAGCAATAGCATCAGAGAAGTTATTTGTTATTGCATAGTATATTTGGGGCTTAGCATGCAGGTTCCATTCCATGCATTCACAGAAGGTAAAATGTTGTCGCTGACTTGTGTGACTGGACTTGACACCAATTTGGAAAAGTTACAAGACAGCTCGTAAACGGTACGTGCGCGCTCACTTTCTATTGGTGTATCCAGTTTGTAAACATTTACGAAGATCGCCGCTTCCGGTCGGTGAGCATGTCCGAAAATACATAATTTGTCGCAAATTTGTAATACTTTCAACAGCAAAATGGTTGGGGTCAAAATGTTTAAATCGTCGTGATTATTATCAAGCTGATTTGCCTTCAAGTGATTTTAAAGTAAAAGGATATAAGTTTAGCTCAACCAAGTTTCATTACAAAAATAAAACACGAAAATCAGGTGTGTATATATTTGCAATAACTGTAATTATTTAGAAATGAAATCAAACTGAAAGGCTACCCAAAATCGCATGCGACAACACATATTGTGGTGCTTGAAAGGTTTCCATAGAACAATATATATCTCAATACGGAAAGCCGTACAATTTAAACTTAATATCGCTTGCACAATATACCGTTAACACGAAGAAGGTTCCAGAAAAACCGGGATTTTCAATGTACAGAACGCAGTTATATACACAAAATGTACTGGACTGTCTTGAACTTACTCATTTTCGCGTGAAACATGTTACAGTAACCAGGATCAAAACACCCGTATCCTATCGAGTTGATCCTTTACTCGTTTTCATCATACAGTCATTTTTCACGTGAAAAAAACACAAGGTGTCTAAGCACAATTTAATTAAAATCAAATGGAAAAGTTCACGTAACCGGGAAATTTAGTTACGAAGAAAATGCGTTTGCAGTGGATTAATACTTATAGCAACGATTACATTCAATTCAACCTATCAAATGGGATCGACAGAACAGACGCAAAACTTCTTACTGAGTTTAAACATTTTAAACCAAGAAACTTTACTTTATTGGCACACAGAAATGGAATACTCAAAGCCATTGTACCCCCAGAAAATTCTTCTTCCATGAAAATTGAAAAAGGGAAAGTGAAATGTACAGAAAATTGACTATACAGTATTGCGATGGGATGCCAATACTACGTAATACAATACACACAAGGCACAGACCTGCTGCAGTTATAAACTTCACATTGTTGTTTAAAATCAGAGTAATCTACACGGCTGTTCTCTCTTCATCTTTATCTCAGGGTCTATCTAAAATTATAACTTTCAATGATATTAACTTGCCAACTAGTTACACTTGTCATAGAAAGTTTAGTTGTTTTGACTACGCCATGAACTGATGAGGTGCCGAAAATATATGCTAGTATTAAAACAGGCCATGTTAGCAATATAGAAGTCGACGTAAATTTGATGGTGCACGCCAGAACTGAAGTGTTGGTCGGTAGGAAACTTTTGGAAGTTTGAAAACAAGCCGGTTTACTAAACTGATCTTTATCAACGACACTATAACCCTATCCAGAGCTCAAAATATATATCCCGTACATTTAGTCTACACACAAAATTGAAATACTCGCATCTTAGCAACAAATCACGCTCGCTAAAATATAAATTGTCCGGTAAAATATGTTTAATCACGGAACGATGACAGAAATGGGACTTAATCAAAATCTTATGCTCTTCAAAGCTTTAAATGTGACCTATAAATATGGCATAGTGAACGTGGTTGATTTAACAATGAACAATCTAACATGTCTGTAATGATGTCCTAATAAACTTGAGCTCTGCCAATTATTGACTGTCGGAACTAGATGTTAACAGCAAAATTACTTAATCTTGACCAAAATTAATAATTTTTGGAGTTATTTAAAATCTAAAAATCGGTGAAAAGCGAGAGGCACTGAATTCAAAAAATTGGCATCAATTCATTTTATCTCTTTATTTACGGAAATGTATGTGCAAAAAGATGTGGATATATTCATTAGTCAATGTGATATAATACACAACGTATATAATCGTCCCCAAAATACACCGTGACTTGAAAATATATCAAGAGGTACTATGTAAAATGTTTTGATGGCGAAATTTCATACCTTGGGTGAGTCAGCATTGATTTAACAATTATATGTTCAAAATTACATCAAGAACCCAATTAATCAATAACGAAACTAAATAAGTAGCTTGGGTAAACAGCGTATTTTTTATAGCATGACTTATACAGTTAAAACAATTTCGTATTCCAAATATAACATTTTAACCAAAAAATCAATTCTGATTTGACCTGATTTCTTGATTAGACCACAATTGCATCGCAGCGTAATCCACCTCAAGTCAACTGTACAAAATCACCTGGACTTACCCCTCCCCAACACAAATCCGAAACACACGCTGCAATATTCTCAAATATAGTACTAATATAACATGAATTACCGGGGAGCCGACTGTGACAAGTGAGAGAACAGGACATAAGGAGGGGAGGATCTCGCGGAACGGCTTCTCTTGGAAATGTCGTTACATTCCTGTCCAGGCAAGGGGTACGGACTATTGGAGAGCTTGTCATTAGTTCTACGTTTCAGAGAATTCATCTTGTAGCACTCAGGCTGTATTCCACTCATCATGAAAGGTATGTGATCATGTTCCCCAGCCGGGCTTGGATCACATGAGCCAGCTTGATTGTAAGGGATGTTGAAGTCCGGCCGGAAATTCAAGGAAAAGGGACGGTCTGGGTAGGAATCTTCACACTCCATGTCATCATCATCATCATCCTCCTCTCTACTCGATTCGTACATACCAAAAAAGCGGGAGGTATTTAGTGACATAAAGTTGGGCTGAAAGAATTCATCTCTTTCTCGGAATGTAGGAAGTGTGGAGATGGTCTCGGCCCTTGGTCGCATGATTACCGGAACCGATGGATGGGCAGATTCCAATTCTTCTTTGTCTAGGACGCTGAGTTTTCTGGCGAGCTGTTCCATGGCAAGGTTTCTCTCAGCACTGTAGCTCTTCCTGACTCCCTCTGGGCTTGGTGGTGGAGCACTTGCACACATTCCACCTCTGTTAGAGTTCGCTATAACACCGGAGTAGTTGCCATTGTACGAAGTGGATGCAGATGGTTCTTCTTCAAAGTTAAATATGTCCTCATCACACATTTCTATTTGAATTAGAAACCATCTTATCCATAAGGGAGCATGCCTGAGAATTTGTGGATTAGATTGAAGACAAATATTAAGTGCTCAAGAGTCAAGACAGAATATAATAATTACTCAATCATAGGTGATAGGGTGACCAGGGACAAATAGTATATGTTTGAATGGTCACAATTTCACAACTGACATGGTCAAACAGTCAAAATTTTGACCATGATCATTGTCAAAATCTTTATTTCACAACCAATTCTGTCACGTTTTTATTGAAATAATTTATGAGTATTATGCAACTGTAATAATAATGTATCTGAGATCTAAGAAAAGCTTCCATAATTAAGGCTTCAATAATGTTTAATGTACAGTAAACAGACTACAAAACAACACAGCACTGGCAGTGCCGCACCACAGGTTGGTACTAGACATCAAGAGAGAGTTCCCTGTCAACTCTCTGTCAGTCAACTTGACCCCTTATAAGGCCCCAAAATGGAAATTTTCAACTTTGAGTTAGGAGAAAAGTTATACCAGTATTTTGACATAAAATTTTCAACTTGAAATTATAAGGAGTCAGAAAACCATGTGTCTTTTCTGACTGGAGGCACGCTTTGCTTTTTGCAAATGTTATAATATATTATAGTTAATTATTTACATCTATAATTGTGTTACAAAATTTTATTAATTGAAATTGAATCAATTTTGGTCACTCTTCTAGCCGCTCATATTATGAGTGTATGAATCATAACTCCAGGAAAATCACACCAGATCGAGTAATCCCAGTACCACACTCGATCCATTCATACACACCATTTACAAGCCTCAACCTCGAGGATTACCAAGCAGGACAGCAAGCAAAACGCAGTGGTAGTTCTTTGTAGTATTCACTTCAAAACCTGACTCCCAATGGGTTCTAGGAGTCCTCTGATGACGGATCACTATAGTACTAGATGTCCTTTGGGATATCACCTATCCATCAGGGCCATAAAAATGTTATGTCCTCCGGAAGTACCAACCTGGCAAACCCCCAGCCCAGCCCAGTACGGTCTATGCCTGCAATCCAGAGGGGCTCCATGAGACGTTCGCCACAAGGTGGACGTAGCCTCCTTGTCAAACTGGGAGGCAAAGTGAGTAACCACAGAACAAAAAGTGGACATATACACAAACACATGGAGTAGGATTTAGGACCGTGGTAGCATTGAGTAAGGATAAGAAATACAGTGTCTTAGAGCAAGATAGTGCTCATAAGGAGTGGGTTCATTGTCTGAGAAAGTGTCAAACCAGGAAAAACAAAAGACTCTTAAGTGTTCAGTACCTGAGGACATGAAAACAGATGGCCAGGCATGAAACGGTGCATCATGAGTGGGTGAAACAGGTTAATATTCCAAATGCGGTGAAAATGGCAAAATTTTGGTCACATGTTCTACCACATCCAACACAAATTGCCATTCACAATAATGCTTGTTGCTAAAATTGGTACTTTATATAGTTAAGTGATTTCTGGAGATTGCGCTTAAGAAGTAATCTAATCATCCAAGTATCTTGTATTTGCTACTTATTGGATTCCAAAATTCAGTAAAGTTCAGATCATTCCACTTGGACCCAAACTTACTTTGAGCACTAAAAATAGAATTGTTCAGTGAATTCTTAACTGCACTTAGACGTGATGGTAAAGTTAGAATAGAGATTTTGAGATATTGGTTCCAGAGCCAAGCGGACTTTTAAACGAATTGATAGGTTGGCTTTGAGTGATCAAAAGGTTATCTTTCATAATAGATAATTGGAATAATGACAATAATGACATCTAGATACATGGGACTTGATAGTCTTAAACATTTCCATTATACAGCGGTGTCTAGAGGTTTTCAACAGTAATAATTCATGTTTCGTAAATCTCTGGGACACAACCGTCTGGGGCAGGATTTTGGCCATAGAAGTAGTAGGTGATAAGGGGCTTTGTAGAATACCTTTCTAGAATGTAGTGCCTCCAACCTGCTTCCAAATACACCCCCTGCGCGGGAGGTCGCACTGAGGTCGCACTTTCAGAGGTCGCATGTCGCCGCGACTACCTACGTCATTTCATCGCAACCTCACAGACACATTTTTTTGATTTCGAGCAAATCTTTGATACAAGCTGGTAGAGAAACATCAGGGCTACCACTGGAACTAACTCTCATCATTCTAGGTTGAAACCGTGAGGAGTAATGCTCTTTTCAGTTGGAAGATACGGCGGAATCGGAAAATGTCAAAATTTTTCGTCGGACTGCTGTGACAAAACGAGGTAAGATATCAAAAATCCGAGGTCAACCCATCTCTCGAAATCGTCTTAACTACCTATGTCCGAAGTTTCATAAAGATTGGTCAAGAAATGGCTTCAAAAATCGTGACATCCAACGAAAAAGTTAGCGACGTAACGAGAGATCAAATTTTTAGGACAAAAGTGCGACCTCCGGGTTAACCTCCGAACTCTAGAATCTTCCAGGTGCCCCTTCAATACAACTGTAAAA
This sequence comes from Mnemiopsis leidyi, assembly GCA_000226015.1. Taxonomy (NCBI): domain Eukaryota; kingdom Metazoa; phylum Ctenophora; class Tentaculata; order Lobata; family Bolinopsidae; genus Mnemiopsis; species Mnemiopsis leidyi. The sequence continues at coordinate 170,426 of JH156672.1, forward strand.
GCCTAGGTACATGTGTAACAATTAAAAATTATACAAGTACCATGCGTGTCTTATATTTGATCGTTTCTTTATAATTGTCTGGCCTTCTACCTCAACACCAAGCACCTTATCCAAACAGTTACCAACTTCTAATCTTGCTGAAGCATTTTCCTCTGCAAGTCGAATGAGTAGGGGTTTCTGGAGTATGAGATTGGCCAGCGGTCATCACAGAGCATTTGCAATGAATTTTTCTCACATGTCACTAGTGCAAGCAGAACATAATGATTGCCATGCTACATATAGTGCTCATGATTGGAAACAGCTTATTTGGCTACAAAATGTGCCTTTATGAGTGGGACAATTATATGATTCTGGATTGGTAAAGATGTGCCTAGCTGGCATTATTGCTAATTTGAGATTATAGTTGATGTTTTTTAAAGAATTTAGATATAAACAGGAGCATCTAAGTGATGCAGGAGCGGGTTATATCCTGTCAGCTGTAGCTGACAGTTGCACAAATGAAAGTGCAACTTGAAGTGCCAGTCTATTACAGCTTGGCAATATTATTATTCTCACATGCAGACTATTTTCCCTCATGAGAGATGAATATTTGACCTCCTATTTCACCCCCTGCGCGGGAGGTCGCACTGAGGTCGCATGTCGCCGCGACTACCTACGTCATTTCATCGCAACCTCACAGACACATTTTTTTGATTTCGAGCAAATCTTTGATACAGGCTGGTAGAGAAACATCAGGGCTAAATAAAATAATAAAATAAATAACAAATAATGATGCCAGCATCATCACACCTATTCTCACAAAGTATCTAAAAAGCTTTAAAAATTTAAAAAAATCTAAAAAAACCAAAAATTTAAATCCTAATTTATGTTAATAAACCTTTTTCTAGCTACAAAAGGGTTATCCTTGAGGAAACTATTATGTCTCATCTTATTCTCTAAATAACTTCCACTTTCAATACGGTTTAAGACCTCATCAGAAATATCCCAGAAGTTCCCACTACCATAAATTCCTAAAGCTTTAGTTTTTCTTTTAAAGATCTCCAAATTAGACTTAAAAACATTTAAATTTAATGCTGTTTTCACCTCTATGGTAGCTTATTCCAAACACATAACCCTTTCATTTAAAAATTCTTACGAATACGATTTATCT
>JH156729.1:58949-81075 GCA_000226015.1 Mnemiopsis leidyi
ATCTTGTAGTCATTCCCAAGTTCCGCTGAAATTAAACAAATGTGAACGATCTTGTAGTCTACTTCCCAAGTTCCGCTGAAATTAAACAAATGTGAACGATCTTGTAGTCTACTTCCCAAGTTCCGCTGAAATTAAACAAATGTGAACGATCTTGTAGTCTACTTCCCAAGTTCCGCTGAAATTAAACAAATGTGAAGATCTTGTAGTCTACTTCCCAAGTTCCGCTGAAATTAAACAAATGTGAAGATCTTGTAGTCTACTTCCCAAGTTCCGCTGAAATTAAACAAATATGAAGATTTTTTATGGTATTCTAGATTGATTGATACTTCACATTTGATAAAATGGGAAATTTTCTTTTACTTTAGTTCAACTATGTTTTCTGTATTGATGACTTTATTTCAGAAGACAGATGTTAGCTAGAATATCAAATGAAACTAATCTATTATCACTTTAATACTTTCAACACTACTTATATACAAATAATTTGAGTGTTTGATTCTAATGAAGCTGTTGTAACAGGGAAATTGATCGATCTACATTACGTTCTCTATTCATCAATCAACAGTTTAATTTGTGCAACTACTTGAGCCGAGAAGAACTATTTAAATTTAATCAGTTAATAACTTACCAGGTCAAGCCATTAAACGGACGATAATCGCCAGTCCTTCCGGACGCAGATTAGAGCAGAGGCATCCTAAAATCTTGACCTCAATCGTTTGAAACCGGACAAACAGTCTTGGCCTAAAATTGGCCGCTTAATCGAATTAAGTAAGACTTTCTTGGTGAAAGTTAAGTCTATTTTCTGGGTTCCTGCGCCAGCTGTCGGGATGTACTTGAACATGTCCACCTAAAATTTTGCCTTGAATCAACAGATACACCCTTTTAGCAAATTTACCACTTTACCAACCTGAGATGTCTCAGGTCCATTAAATTGGGACGCTGGGACGGATTATACTTGACCGTGCTGATTTAAAATGTTGCATAGAATCGTTCGTTCATGGTTCTGGTGCCCGATAAGGCCCTATTATAACTTTTTCAGCAGCCTAAAATGTACAAGTTCATTGCTGTCTAAAGTTTGCCTAGAATCGTTTGGTCATGGCCCAAGAGGCTATCTTGCATCAATTATTGAATTTTTTAATCCCATATATCACAGGTATAAACACTGTTTTGTTGAGCCGCAAAGATATGGCTATTTTTAGAAACGTGTTAGATAATCTAACATACTGAGTTGAAGGCTGAAGCCAAAGAGAGATCTTGCGTGTACCATTAAGATGCTTATGTCGCCACAGCTCAGAGCGGTTAGAGCTGTAGGTTCTAACTTCAATGCTCTGAGATAGTCATCTAATTCGCTAATCGGCCACGAAACATCCTGACAGGCACGTGCAGCTGAGAACTTTATCGCTATTAGTTAGAACCTCATCACGTGACATCGATGTAAGATATTAACCTTTATATCACGATGTTGGCATAATGACACTTAATCACAAACTCTCACAATCAGCTCGTTTTAAAATTTCAAGCTGGCTCTCTTCTTCTCTTTCTAGGTTTTCAGGTCTCAAGAAAAAGAACGAATCTGTGAACCGTATACTCCCAACAAATTAGCTGGTGCACACTCCATACTGTTCAAATATTCAGATTAGGTGCACACCCCATACTGTTCATATATTCAGATTAGGTACAATAAATTTTGGAACTGGGCCGTTGAACGGGATATACTTGACTAGCTGATTTAAAATTTCCGTATTATCGGTTTGTTATGGTTCTAGAGTAGGCTCTATTATAACTATTTCAGAACCCTAAAATGTAAAGATTTATTATTTTTGGGAACCATAGGCGTTCCAACGCGACGGATGTGCTTGGCCGTGCATATGCAGTTCCAGAATTTTGCGTAAAATTCTTTGATCAAGTGTTTTGGGTGCTTGGTGGGACAGTTACACTTTCATTGTGTCGTTCGCGGAGGCCATAAAACGAAAATAAAAATATTTTCCACATCATCAGCAACATTGTCACTCAAAGTATTAAGAGCTTGGTGTTACTTATTTCGAACCAGCGTCCAATTTATGGCCACCTTTTTAAGAAGGTCTTAAATTTGTTTAGGGGAGGTGTCTCAAAAACGTTGTACATGCAAAAAAGCTTATTATTCAAGATGTCTCAAATCAAGAAATTTGCTTTAACGTTAAAATAATGTGTCAAAACAAATTTGATACCTTCTATAGCGACCTTCCTCATTCTAAATATTCATAGACCAACATCATTTCATCAGCAGCAACTGAAGTTAATTGTGGCAATCAGCTTCTCGACTATTATCTGACCTGGCAACTTGAAAGAGTCTAGGCTCTAAATAAGCATGGCGGCTGTTCAAAGTCTAGAGCTGCTGCTTAATGAATGTGTAAACAGAAGCCGATACTAAAGACAAGTCATGATGAGCTCTATAGATGGGATTTCCTCTTGTTTAATGTTTCTAAACATTTCCTCCCGTTAGTTTTGTGTCTGCTGCGTCATTGTCCTGCTCCAGCTCTTCTTAATACGTTTACTCCCGAGAGAATAAGAGAGCACCTCATTCTGATCAATCAACCTCTCTCTGCGATTCAGAAATCAGCACACAGAAATTCGACATAAACTATTGCCCAAGAACAGTACCATTGTTTTGATGTTTCAAGTGGATTTGTTCATCTTCATCCTGGAGGGATGTAGATCCACATTGGAACTGTTCGACTAGAAGATGTAGAAACTAGGTTAACTAGCAATTAGATTAAGCTTGACTCATCGAACAAAACAAGTGTTTTAGTTGTACCTTGCCCGATCTATCTTTGATTTAGATCTTTGTAAGATGAATTTCGGTGACCGACTGTACGTCATCTGTTGCATCTGCTGATTTGTGAAAACTCAATGAAAGCTAATTTCTATGAACAATGTTTCTAATACATATTTAAATAAGCCTTGTCAATTATTCATTGCGCCACATTAACATAACTAGCGGGGACCCGTTGCCTGGCCTATTTATAAGTCAGTTAACAGACTTCTTCCTTCCTCCCAACTTTTCTGTCCCCCCGTCCTTTCACTATCTTTTCTATCATTTCTATCATTTCTTCCCTCGTCCCTGCTTCTAATATAGCCGTCTCAGATATGTCCTGATTCTTCCTCCCGCTTTCTCCTCCAACATAACATCTCCCCTTCCTTCTAATACAGTAGCCGTCTCAGATTTGTCCTGATTCTTCCTCCTGCTTCCTCCTCCAACATAACATCTCCCCTTCCTTCTAATATAGTAGCCGTCTCAGATTTGTCCTGATTCTTCCTCCCGCTTCCTCCTCCAACATAACATCTCCCCTTCTTTCTAATATAGTAGCCGTCTCAGATTTGTCCTGATTCTTCCTCCCGCTTCCTCCTCCAACCTAACATCTCCCCTTCCTTCTAATTATTTGAGGCTATTGAAAGGACTATTTAATTTGTCTTACGTCCTATATCGCTATCATTTGCTCAAATCGCTGTGAGCATTAGATAGTGGGTAGCAATTATAGGGAAACAATTTCCACAGTGTAACGTCAAACAACCTTACTTCCTTTTAGTTGAAATCTCTTCAAGTTCAAAACTTAAATATGAAAAGTTTACGTTAAGAATGGGATCCAGTCGTATCACCTTTATATGAGTCCCTAAATCTAACTTGACACCATTTCACAGATATACAAATGATAATCTTATCAATTGCGATTTTACTGCAAAGCACTTCAGCTACTTTTACTGGTAAGACTAAATTTTCTTTAGAACAAAAACTCATACTAAGATTGCACATTTAACCTGTTTGAATTGTTTCAATGTAAGGATACTATACTATAAACTAGCTCGATAAAGCGAGATTTCGTTTTTTCTGTACTTGTGAATATTTCAGATTGGAAAGCTCCAGAATGGAACCCAACACTCGAATACTCACACAATATTCCTGATCCTGAAACTCAACATGATCTCTTGAAGTTTGACCCGCAAACCATGAAGGTCGAAGTTAGATACACTGTCAAAACACCGATACCTAAAAACAGCTTTCTTTACGATTTCACAACGTACATAGTCCTGCACAGAGAAGGAAACTATGCAGCGGTAGCTAAGATTAGCTATGAAATGGCCTATGGAGTAATTAGAGAGACCGGCAGCTTTCTCATGATGACTGTAGGAGGGTACTGCCAGGATACCACCACACTGGAGGCGGAATTCGCTGATCTTATAACTTGGGACTTTTCCAAAGCTGGAGAGTTTTCACAGCCAGCTCACACAGTAGAAGTTGACGGAAATGCTGCACAGCTGAACGATTGTGGAGGTGGGGCGAGCAGTGATGCGGCACAAAAGGAGAAAATAGAATTCTTGGGGGTAAACAGAGTGAGGGTTATTGTGAATGATGGTTATCAGAATACTCAGAATCATGTTAAAGTGGAGTATCGGATAACCAACTGTAAGTACCTTCATAATATGTGCTTTTTGAGGAATTACATTTTCTGGGAAGGGTCAAAAATTGTCAAACCTAATAGGCTTAATAGTTAGGAAATGAAGTTTGCACCACCCTTCCTTAGAAATACTGTTCATTATACGGTCTAGTCACTGACAACAGCACAGAGAGAAAGGGTATCTGTGCCCGGTTAAATACACACAGCCTCTGTTTGATCTTCTGCAATACTACATTGCAGCAGTATAGATCACTAGATTTCTGCGCTAGTACTAGATATAGTTTACTAAGTATAGTTCAATACATCCTGTACTATTCTACTGAATAAAGCACTACACTACTTTCAGTACAATCTGTAGCTAAGGCGACTCGACTAAAAGTTAGTTAAAAGTTAGTTGATCTTACCATGGAAACCAGATAAGTAACGTACTTCTTAACCAAGATATCAAATAAAAAAGTGAGTAAATGTTCCAAGAAAATTTAATATTTTCCCATAGCGCCAGGGTTAACTTTTTAAACATATTCAAGTAAGATTACTGAGAATTGAGAAATGCACATGCAAAAAATGCAAATTTAGGTCACTCCCTTAGATGCTCATCTCCTTTTCTGTTACCCTGAGCCACTCCGTACCGAGGCACTAAACTAGCTGTAGGGGGGTTGATTTTACGAGCCATTTCCAGCCGAAGCTGTACCAGATGCAGTCTGGTGACTGGCCGACTTGCCACAGCTGGGGATCGAACCCCGGTCCGCTGCATGGGAGGCGTAAATGAAGCCACTACATCACCCAGCCGACAAAAATGAGAAATTCAAAAAAACAAAAATTCTCAAGTTTTACAAAAACAGGACAGTTACACTTTCATTGTGTCGTTCGCGGCGGCAATGAAACGAGCTAAAATTATTGTAGAAATATTTTCTTCATCCTCAGCTACTTAGACATTGTCACTAAAATTAATAAATATGTTAGAACAAAAATTTAATACATAAAATTAGGATAGAAACACAAAAGAAGAATTACCTGATGGTAGCTGTAGTCCGTGTTCATAGTTTCGGACTCGGAGGATGTGTCACTGTCCTCCGTCTGGTTCTTGAATATGGCTTGCTCGTACAGACTCTGCAATACGGCCGTAGCTCATTATGTGATAGAGCAAGCAAATACTTTATAAATAAGCCAACTTTATTTCTACTTTAGTTATTTCTTTCAAAAGAAACAATACTGGAAAAACTTTGTGACCAGATAATTGAAATTTTAATATCTGGTTTAGGAGCCCAGAAATAAGCACCGTCTTCGAAATTAGCTCCAGCCCATATTACACGGTGCTATGAGTCTCCAATCGTTAATCTGTGACACAAAACAGACAAAAAACACGATAATTATAGAGAACGGTATTCTTGGGGAAGTGTCGCAAATTTGCAAAATTTTCTCATTTCTAGAAATTTATTGGTTCGCTTCAGTTATTAGAGGTCAAATTCTCTTACTTGGTCTACTTGACATTAATTAGGCTTCACAACAAAGGTAGGACCAATAAATTTTGAGCAATATGAGGTTTAAAATCTTTGAGAATTTGCAAAATCTCCAAGAATACCGTTTCCTATATAATTCGACATTTCAGCGGTTTCAACATACTGTTAACAGGTTCTACAACCTAGCTTACGTCACATCATCTAAACTCAAGCGATCAAGTTTAGTTTTGCTACTTTCTGCAACATCTTTACAATTTACATTTCACAGCGATAAATATAGACTTTTTCCACATAGAAGATGAGCCCATTCTCTGACGTTGAAGAAACGTTGATACAAAACTTAATCAGTGTGGGAGACATAGGGAAATTCAGGGCGGAGAAGGTGGGATAGATAAAGTGCGGGAAGATTTGAAGGGAGGGAAAGGTGGGATAGATAAAGTGTGGGAAGATTTAAAGGGCGGAGAAGGTGGGATAGATAAAGTGTGGGAAGATTTGAAGGGAGGGAAAGGTGGGATAGATAAAGTGTGGGAAGATTTGAAGGGAGGGAAAGGTGGGATAGATAAAGTGTGGGAAGATTTGAAGGGAGGGAAAGGTGGGATAGATAAAGTGTGGAAAGATTTGAAGGGAGGGAAAGGTGGGATAGATAAAGTGTGGGAAGATTTTGAGGGAGGGAAAGGTGGGATAGATAAAGTGTGGGAAGATTTTGAGGGAGGGAAAGGTGGGATAGATAAAGAGTGGGAAGATTTAAGGAGAGGGGAAGGTTGGATAGATAAAGTGTGGGAAGATTTGAAGGGAGGGGGTAGGCTAGATGTTGATTTGAAGGGAGAGGGTAGGCTAGATGTTGAGTGGGAAGATTTGAAGGGAGGGGGTAGGCTAGATAAAAAGTGGTTAGATTTGAAGGGAGAGGGTAGGCTAGATAAAAAGTGGTTAGATTTGAAGGGAGGGGTAGGCTAGATGTTGTGTGGGAAGATTTGAAGGGAGGGGGTAGGCTAGATGTTGAGTGGGAAGATTTGAAGGGAGGGGGTAGGCTTGATGTTGAGTGGGAAGATTTGATGGGAGGGGTAGGCTTGATGTTGATTTGAAGGGAGGGGTAGGCTAGATGTTGATTAGGTTTTGTACGCACTGTCCAGACTCAGCGCGCGTCAGCCCGGATATCTGCTCACCTTTCCTTTCGCAAAACACTAGGAAATTGGTGCGCCTCATGAGCAACGATAATTTGCATAAATTCGCATATATCTGCATATATCCGCATATATTTGGGGTAATATGCAGGTTATGAAGCACGGTGAACGAGGCTCGAGAGGGGGTCTATCTGTAATTCCCGCAATTCACAACATGTCTCCTCCTTTACTACCTAGAGAAGGCACATTAGACTGTGTTTTACCGGCAGTACCGTCATATTACATATTCATGCGATGTTATTTGCTTAAATTTTCCTCATTATTTTGAACTGTTTATATTTGATCAGAATGGTAAAACTCAAATCTCAGGTCTCATCTTAGTCCTTTGAACTCGATATAATTTGGATTTGTCACGCGTAATGACATGTGGATCAATTTAGTTACAATCAATAGGATATAAGAGAATTTCAACAACACAAGGAACCAATATCAAGATTACAGTTTAATAAGCACACCATAGCTAAAGTAGTTAAGTAGTTGAATGCGTGGATTATATAACTGATTAAATTGATCTAAGATCAAACGAAAGTGCATGTAGAATGAAGATATCCAACAAACTTTTAAAAAGTAATGCAAGACATGTTTATTCTTCAATAACCTTGCCATACGATCAATATTTCAAAACTCTCTTAAGAAATAAAGCCTCTGCCCTTTTTGGTTGTAACTGTTTAACTTTTCTAACCTAAAATAATTTACACCGAACACCACTTGATGATGACAATACCCTCGCACGCGACATTCTCATGGGTGTATGTGGAGAATTGTAATCCACTTACCTTACACAAATAAACTACTTAGTAACAAATTAAATCATGTAATAGCATAGTTATAAATACTTCAACGTTCTTGGGGCGAGTTGGAAGCGATTTTCGACGTTGGACTTTTCTTGGGTATATCATTGTCCATGTCAAATTAAGGAAGAAGTAATCCCCAAAAAAGCTGACGCTTCTGATAATTCAGCTAAATGTAACGGCCACTAATTACTTTCTAGTTTTAGAGTTTAATTTAAATACTATCTTACTAATTATGTTGTTAAGCCTATCCCTAAGTCCTAATTATCTGAATTTTCGGCAAAAGCTGGACTAGAATAATAAACTATGCTTCTCATCACGTCATATCAGCAATATTGAACTGGTTAAGCAGTTCTCGCAGCCGATTTGACAACACCAATTTCCTAATGTTTTGCATTATTTCTTGTAAACAAGTAGGTAAACTGCCGTGCTGTCACACCTACAACAATAGATGAGGTCACAGTTGCGTGTTCACACAAACATCTTCATAAGAATTGTGAAAAGGTGATATTTTAGAAGAAAACCGCAGTTAAGTTTCAAACTGAAGATTTTTTTATACTAGTATTGATGACAAATTATTCAACGTGTCGAAATATTCCTACTGAACAAATTGGACCATTTGCCATGGAAAACGTTGCTATGACAACAAAAGATCAAACAAACCTCTAAGTGCTGCTGCAGAGTGACGGTGGCAGCACTGGAGCCCATGTTCGGCAGCAGGATGCTCGGTTCAAAGGAGTGTCGGCGGGGCTGCTGGCGGGGCGACAGCTGGAAGGATGAGGGTATCGGCAACATCTCTTCTGAGTCGTGCTGAGGTTTAGTCCGGTTAATTTACTAAGATGGTTGTCCAATAAATTAATTTTACAGCAAAGAAAGTAGAAACACATTTGACGGATTCACAACTCATCAGCAGGGCTTATCAGGGGCTTTCAATAATGTAGTACTCTCATTGAATTCAAATACATGACATCAAGTGCAACGACACATGCTTAAACAACCACCACGTGTAACGACACGTGTAACGACACGTGTAACAACACGTGTAACAACACGTGTTACGTACCTCCTGTCCTGGAAGTTCCTGTAAAGAGTCCAAGTTCGGAGTTCTGTTGAATGTTATGTGTCCGTCACTCGCCCGCCGGGCTAGAGGAGAAAAATTCAAATAGATTAAGATAGTGTTACAAACTAGACAAGCGATATCTTGGAAAGCTAAAAACTTGTAATGATTCTAATATCCAATCGACGATAAATTGTCAGATTACAAAAATAAAACTTACACAGATTGTTCTTGTCAGATTACAACAAAAAACTTACACAGATTGTTCTTGTCAGATTACAACAAAAATAAAACTTACACAGACTGTTCTTGTCAGATTACAACAAAAATAAAACTTACACAGATTATTCTTGACACGTGGGGGGACACTCGACAGGAACTTCTCTCCGGGCTCCTCCACTGTTTTCTTCTGATGATTAGGTTTACCTGGTGTAAGGAGAGTAGGTGTTGGTACAGGAGACAAGACAAGATCTTTGTTCCATATCAGCTTTACAATTATTGGTGACTGGCAATTAAGCCAGTTGTAGGTTGGCATATTCTATAACCTTTGACTGCGCTTATAAGAACTCTGCCGTTTTGTCTGCTCTTTTATATCTCAACTTCAGCTCCATAAGTTACTCCCAATATCTCTATGTTCTACTTACACATATCTTGATAGTAGATACACATTTCTACTTACACATATCTTGATAGTACATACACATTTCTACTTACACATATCTTTATAGTACATACACATTTCTACTTACACATATCTTTATAGTACATACACATTTCTACTTACACATATCTTGATAGTACATACACATTTCTACTTACACATATCTTTATAGTACATACACATTTCTACTTACACATATCTTGATAGTACATACACATTTCTACTTACACATATCTTTATAGTACATACACATTTCTACTTACACATATCTTGATAGTACATGAAGCTGGGGGGTATGGTTTGCTCCGTCCCAAGAACTCTATTCGACTGCAGTGCGATACTGTCCGATGCCCGCCGTGCCGCCAAGTCGTTAGTGAAGTTGTTTAGGGGAGTACGCAGCAGATCGTTCGTCGTCGACAACTGAATCATTGATAAGTCACTCGATGTGTTCTTGACTAAAACAAAACATAACATGAAGGTCAAAACTCAGTTTCTCACATTTATCAGAGTGACAGAAATACGTAAAACACAGTTCTAACATCTACAACTGTAACCTACGTTAGAAGGAGCGAGGTGGTTGCGGACGTGAGGGTTCTGGAAGGTGAAGATGTCGAGGGAGTGCCGCCTGTAGTTTAGGTACTGCTGGTGGAGCGCTAGTTGCGTGTCGTGCTGGCCGCTTATCGTCCTCATTCGCTGGGCGGGCTCCATTTGGGATGAGCTGTTGGGGTGGTAGGGTTAAAAAGTGGTAGACTATATTGAATGTTGTTTCAAATGGGGAGGGGACCTTTTTCAGGTCCTTATTTCGAGCAAGCTCGATTCCCAGAGGTGTGCTTTTATTGGTAACGGGTGTTAGATATTGTATATTGTGAGGGGTGAATATCAGAGAGAATTTCGGGGATAAGGTAAGTCGTTCGCTTGGTGAAAAATTCAATTTCTCATTGATAAGTGACATCCGGCAAATCTATTTCCTGTTGATATCTACACATTTGTCTACGTTTTATTGTTCGGAGAAGACTGAAAATTAATTTTGCATATTCCACGAGTTATTCAATATTCTACTAAACAAATGAAAGTTACAGCGGAGCGAAGGTTAGAATTAGGAATAACAAAACACGAAAGCGGGATTGGTGGAAGACATACAAATTTCTAAAACCGTGACTTCTAGACATCTAGTTATCGATGTTAAAGCGAGTGTCGAAATACTCTGATAAAATTTAAAAGCTATTAATACAACACTGCAGCTGTGTGTAGAGAATGAATAGTTTTACTTCTTACTCAGCCCATTTTTCTCCTTCTCTGATTAAAACAACTAAATAAACGCCACTATAAACGCTACTTTGAACGCTACTTTGAACGCTACTATAAAGTATCAATTTGTTTCAAAGCACGATTGGTCAAATTATCACAGAGGTACAAATTATGCGCATTGTTTTTAAAATGTCTAAATAAGTCCAACGTCTGTTACTGTGTCTATTTAACTGCTCAGCAGCTGCCTGCAATTGTTTAAACACCTCAACGTTGTCGGGAAGCTAAGTTTAGGACAAGAAAGTTTAGCTGATAGGGACAAATTGACAGGAGACCATGTGTAGTACACTCATTTACCAACTGGTGAGTTTCATAAGTTTGCTTTATTTGTAGTTTTTGTAGTCTTCAGGTTAAAAAATTATTCAAATTATTAATAGTCGCGAATTATGTTTGCTATTGACTAACTTCAAGTTTTTTGTATTTTAGAATTTTACTATCCTGATCTAGAGAAGCGCTGTCACGTGATTCATAAAATTAGCATGATCCTACCCAAAAGACGATTAGCGTGAAATTACCCGAAAGAAGATTTAGAGGACATTGAGAGAGGAACTTTAGCCAGATCCCTACAAGTCCAGTCTCTAGCTTGCCTTAACGTCTCACTTTGTTGTTGGAGTTCCGGGAACCAGATAGAAGGTAACGCTCGTGTAACTGAAACAAGGGAAGTGGTTAGGTGAACAGGATTTGTACTTTTGAAAGAATTTCCCTTGAAGCAATCAGACGAAACAAATGCTTGATCAAACTGTGAGAATTAAAACATCTTTCTGAGGTTCATAGTACTTTCGAGTTCATCCTAAGTGAACCTAAAAATAAAAGGTGATGTTAGTTTAAAACTAGACTAAAAACTCAAACTGTCAAAAAAGGAGAAACACGGAAAAAACTATCTGTAAAGTAAAGGGATTGAAAAGGGGTTGTTAAGGTTTAGGCCATGGGGTTTCAAAGTGTTCAAAATGTGTATAAATTTATGTTCTTTCACATCTAAAATTTTAGGACTACAAAAATCTATAAGGGCTACAGTGTAATTCTTGTCAAAATCATCTCTAACAGGATTTGTATAATAGAGTTATAGAAGATAGGTTATCTAAACGTTCTATTTAGTTCGATGTAGAGTTATAGAGGGATAATGGACACAGGCATTAAGTACACAATGTCCGAATAATTAGAAGGATATGTTATCAGTTATGCCATAATCATTATTTCTTGATCATTCAGCTAGGAGGACCGGGAGACAACCATCTTGCGGTTGCGAAGCTAGCGCTCTAACTAACTAATTTAAGTACATACTCGTGTTTTAAGATTACCGGACAATATAGTAGTTATGTACTTGTACTTTAGGTAGGACATTGTACTTATTGACACTGGCATATACAATCCAGCCATAATGGAAAATCTAAACAACAGTTACCTGAGGGCATGGCGGGGGGAGTGTTGCTGGAACATTTCACCTCCTTGAAGTACTGGTCTTCTAGAATACAGTACATCGCATACCAGTCGTCAAACTTTCGTTGATTTGCCGCCTGAAATCGCATGGAAATAAGGAAAACACAGCATTCAGCTAATAACTTACATATTCTTAATTTCAGACATTTTAATAGGGTTAAGAAAATCACTGGTCAAAAAGTGAAAGCCATCAAGGTATATTCAGTGACCCTGAAAGTAGTGAACATGGACTTCTACTTTGCACTGACAAATTTAGGATTTTACTCCAAGTTGACAAATTTTGGATTTTACTCCGAGTGCCTACCTCTAAAACCGACTGCCAATCAACCCCATTAGCTTTAAGATTTCTGATGACATACTCCCTGACTTGATTCACATCGTCCGTTCCGGGAACTTTTAATGCTGGGCTCTGAAAGTTCAGTTCGGTCGGGTTAAAGTTAAAAAGTAGCACACAGAGCTCACCTCCGAGTTAATAAATAGAAAATTTTAACGAATCGACAGCTCTGCACAATCACTTCACGTGATTCGCCGTTTGACAATTTTAACTTGAATTATGTCAACCTTGTTCGCGCGTTACATTAAATTCGCCAAAGTTGCGCGCCCGTCCCCTCTTCACGGGAAAATTCGTCGAGATTCCGAACTGAAATCTTACCTGCTGACTGATTTTCTGCATCCATGAATGTTCTCGAAGTTTAGGTATCGAATGCCGCTTTGAAGGTTCGTAAACTATCATCTTGCTAATTATGTCTCGGCATTCTGAGTGATAGTGCATGGTGTCAGTCTTTGAGAAAGCTCAGGCCGCGAAGTTAAACAGAAATTGCACCCAATTGAAATTCTCCGAATATTTACAAATTTCAGCAACACACTATTACAAAGAAGAGTACCTTCCGAAATTCTGAAGTGTATCCGGTATATCTTTTTGATGACCCGTTGTTTGAGCTCTTGGACATTAGCTCCATCAAAAGGGAGGCAGCCGGAAACTAAAGTGTACAAAACTACTCCAGCACTCTGAAATTGTAGATGGTCTTTCAGCTTAATTTTGCACAGTGATTTTCATTTCACGTTCCACATTTCACATGGAGTAGAAGTAATAGAACAGATACGGCGACAAGGTTGTCACTATTAACCAATCTAGTTTCCGCGTCACTGTTATAGTCACTGATTAGGGGGGGGGGGTGTAAGATGACCACGATTTTTTGACCATTTGGCCTACGTCCGGGTGTCATGGTCAAATGGTAAAAAAAATTTTGCCATGACCATGGCCAAAATTTCAAAATTGCCGTGGTCAAATGGTCAAAATTTTTGACCATGACCAAGGCCAAAATTTCAAAATGACCATGGTCGAATGGTCTTAATTTTTGACCATTGACCATGGAGGAATTTCTAGGAAGTCGTGGCCATGGTAGCATGGTCGTGTGTTTTGACCATTAACCATGGGTAAACTCCAAGGAATCGTGGCCATGGTCAAATATTTTTTGACCATTGACCTTGTGGGAAATTTCTATGAAATCGTGGCCATAGTTGTGTTTTTGACCATTGACCTTAAGAAAATTCCAAGGAATCGTGGTCATGGTCAGGTTTTTTGACCATTGACCATGGGGCGAATTCACGTTTGTTAGTGGTCATCGTCATTTTCTTGACCATTGACCATGGGTAAATTCCAGGGTGTCATGGTCATGGTCAATTTTTTTGACCATTGGCCATGGGGTGAATTTCAGGGTGTCATGGTCATGGTCAGTGCCTTACCCCCCCCTGATTAGTGACTATTAAAGTGACTGTTATAGTCACTGATTAGTGACTGTTAGAGTGACTGTTATAGTCACTGATTTAATAGTAACTGTTGAAGTAACTGTTTTAGTCACTGTTATAGTCACTGATTTTATAGTAACTGTTATAGTGACTGTTATAGTGACTGATTTTATAGCAACTGTTGAAGTGACTGATTTTATAGTCACTTTTATAGTGACTGTTATAGTGACTGATTTTATAGTAACTGTTATAGTCACTTATTTTAAAGTAACTAGTGACTGTTATAGTTACTGTTATAGTGACTGATATAGTCACTTTTATAGCAACTGTTACAGTCACTGATATAGTTACCGATTTTATAGTAACTGTTATAGTGACTGTTATAGTCACTGTTTATATAGTCAATGTTATTGTCACTGTTTATATAGTCACTGTTATAGTCACTTTTATAGTAACTGTTATAGTCACTGTTATAGTCAGTGATTTTTAGTGACTGTTATAGTGACTGCTATAGTCAGTGATTTTATAGTAACTGTTATAGTCACTGATTTTATAGTAACTGTTATAGTGACTGTTATAGTGACTTATTTTATAGTCACTTTTATAGTAGCTGTTATAGTCACTATTATAGTCGCTGATTTTAAAGTTACTGTTATAGTCACTGTTATAGAGACTGATTTTATAGTAACTGTTATAGTGACTGTTATAGTGACTGTTATAGTGACTTATTTTATAGACACTTTTGTGGTCAATATCAAGAAGAACACAAGAAGAGAAACACCTGCTAAAATCTCTGATGTTGTCTGTATGCACACTGCAGAATCAGCAGGAATAATGAATAATGCTGCTAAGTGCAAATATCAACATCTGGTGGTTAACTAAATCGTGTATTTGCATCAATCAATGTAGCTTTTGTAGCCGGTTGTGTGTAGAAATTTAAGAATGTGTAGAAATGTTGGGGAGGTGATAAGGAGTATATCAATATTCAACATTAGAGTTAATGAGATAAACTCTCATCAATCATGAATTTCAACTACATAATTTCACAGACATTCACATTATTGGTGTAAGGCGTATGATTTTGAACGATTTTATCGCTTTTGTGTGGTAATCAAATCAGCAAATTCATATATTATCCGTCTAAGTAATTGTATTTTGTAATTGAATTTCACCATCCGATCTAGGAACGATAAGTTCAGCAAATCCCTGAATTCCTATAACTTCTATTATCACGTACGAAATGCAGAAAAACTACTGGTTAAGTAACGTATTGAACAGTACAAGAATGTACATTGCACAATAGTTAAGGATCTTGCTGAATTGCACAGCTTTCACATAAGTCTACTTCAAACACAGGGATATATTTCTTGTTGTTAGTAAAGTCTATGGATGGAGCAATATTTAGGAGTTTTTCTGATCTATTTAGTGAATGGCCAACCAAAAGATGCTGGAATGAGGATATCCGATCTAGAATATTTAGGAAGCACGCTGTGTTGACTTCCTGGAGCACTGCTACTGTAATGGAAACAGGGATCGGTCGATTAGTGATGGTCTGTGGAGCCAGCACCGTACTTTCAGCTATACAATAACAAGAACTAACGAGAATATGTAGTGCTGGTATGTACAATGAATTACAGAAATGTGCAAAAATGTACGAAAATCGCAAAAATGTATCGAATGTCAGAAAATGTAAAACAATTTGCTTCATCTACAAGAATGCATTAAATGTAAAATTATCTTATACAATTTACAACAATACAAAAAAATGTACAATAAACTTTTAGACCTACCCAAATGTCAACTTCTGGCCCGATGTATTCTCTACCCTCGAAAATTTCTGGAGCAGCGTAGCTAGGGCTTCCGCACCACGTACTCAATTTGCCT
This sequence comes from Mnemiopsis leidyi, assembly GCA_000226015.1. Taxonomy (NCBI): domain Eukaryota; kingdom Metazoa; phylum Ctenophora; class Tentaculata; order Lobata; family Bolinopsidae; genus Mnemiopsis; species Mnemiopsis leidyi. Next base: position 74,908 of record JH156729.1, read on the forward strand.
GTAGAAAAGAGGAGTTTAGGAATGTTTTAGGAATGTCCCAAACATTCCGTCCTGAAATTCCAAACATGATGAGGTTCAGATTGATTTAAGATTTCAGTCTTTTTGGAAATTCGGAAAGCTAAGGATCGATATTCGAATTTAACACATCACCTCTTTAATATATTAAAATATTTTGAGAAAAAAAGGACAAATCACCCAAACACGCTTAATCACTCAAACGTGCTATGCCAAAATTGTCAAGACCAACATCATGGTACTCTTTCAAGTTTAAACTTGCGAATCGTTAATTCCTGACTCCACTCTTTACGAGTAAGCAAAGACAAATACTGGAAACAGATTTAAATAAAACGATCAGGCCTACAGCACAGGAAAAAAACCGACTTGATCAAAATTGACTGGGGGTAACAATCAAAGGAGCTAACCATGGATAGCAACACGCCAAAACAGGGTTTCAAGTGTTTGTATGAACTTTGATATCGTTTTATAAAGTCATTTATATATAGTCATTTATATAGTCATTAAATTGTCATTAGCTCAACCTCTCTAACCGAGAGCGAATTTTTGGTTGCTCTGCAGTTAAAGCGCAGAGTTTGGTTGCTCTGCAGTTAAAGCGCAGAGTTTGGTTGCTCTGCAGTTAAAGCGCAGAGTTTGGTTGCTCTGCAGTTAAAGCACAGAGTTTGGTTGCTCTGCAGTTAAAGCACAGAGTTTGGTTGCTCTGCAGTTAAAGCGCAGAGTTTGGTTACCAGCCACTATCTATTTGATTTTTTCGTGAGAAAACTTTATGTTTACCAGGGTTCACAAATACACACAATGTCTGTCCTCCTCTTGTGTTTTGTGGTAGTTTAGCAGACTCCGAAAATGTACTGACTATAATCTAGGACAGACAATCGTGGCAATTGCAGCAGAAATCGTTATGTTTATGATCTAAAAACTATTGAACTAGAGCATTGCAGATATCGTTATGTTTATGATCTAAAAACTATTGAACCAGAGCATTGCAGATATCGTTATGTTTATGATCTAAAAACTATTGAACCAGTATTTGTGTTGATTCTACAGTTTCGAATTGAAGAATTATTATTCTTAATGCCAGTGGTAGATTAATTTTTTGTTATTGCACTTTTCCCGCTTTCCAAACTCTTGATGTAAGAACCTGTGCTGAGTAATTTAGCATTGCACGAGGGTGAAGAGTATCAAAACTTCATCCTATTAGGTGTTTTTAGCATGAAATAAAACCCGTCTCTGTGCTTTAGCTCGATTCCGGGAAACATTGAAACAGTTCGTGTGTACTGTACAGTGGGAAAATGGCGCCAGGGCTGTTACTGAGACAATGTATTGTAGATACCGTATTGTAGATACAATGCATTGTAGATACCGTATATAAATTCTATTTCACTTCAGATAAATCACAATTTACACAACAATTTGCTGCCCTTCAAGTCTTATGAATAATGAACCTCAAAAACACGTCTCCAATGTAGCCCAGATTCTTCTCTAAAAATGGCAAAAACCGGGAATCATTTATTGTTCATCATAGCATAAAGATTGGCCCCACCAACATCAAGGTAAACCAATGGAGTGATTGGTGAATTTTATACTTTCACAGCAGAAGTAGCTGACGAAAATTTAGAACGGCTATCATTTCTGTGAACTCCAACTAACCTAATAATGAATTAAAGCAGCGGAGAAGCTTTCTAATTGAATGGCTAATAAGCAAAACGGCAAAACCAGCTGTGATTGGCTAACGAGTCAGAACGTCCGCCAATCAGAGCAAAGATAGCTGGACACGTGACAGTTTTCTACCAATGACGAGCCAGTGTTTGGGTGCGAGTTTAGCCTGTCTCAGTTGTGTGGCCTAGTAACTTTTTGCTTGCATTGCGGCTATATTTGCTGGGGGTGAGCACAGAAAGCAAAACATAGTGAGCGCCCAATTGGGCTCTGTTTTTCTATGATCATTCCCCCATCCCCGGATGTACTTATTTCTTAGCAGAAAATGAACAGGACAACGTCCAGCTGATCTGCTAGGGCGTGGACTTAAACTTAAACATTCTATCATGTTCTTAACACTTTGTTACTTGAGTGTTACAAGCGTGGTTTTAACTTTAAAACTGCCCGTTATTTCGTGATTAAAGATTTCAGTGTTTGTTGTCATGGACAACAAAAACTTAACCAGCTGTGATTATCAAACGAGTCAGAACATCCGCCAATCAGAGAATTGATCACTGGGCACGTGACAGGTGTCAACCAATAGTACCTAACAACTCACCATCCCAGGAAAAGAAGTTAGAAAATCCAAAGTCGGCGAGTTTCACGTTACCGTTACTGTCAAGGAGTAGATTTTCCAGCTGTAAGAGAATTGGAGTCGTTAATTATAGGAAATTTATAGGATCATTGGCATGTGTTAACATTTTCTAAATGTTTAGACTAAGACATTGGAAATCTTAAATGTTATGAATAGTACTTTACCTTATAGTCTATTCATGACCAAGAATGCCCTCTTTAGACATTGGATATGAAAACAAAACATCCAGAATACTAATTCTAAAAAACGGTAGTGATAGCTTTAAAACATTATGTTACCCTAAGGAATGAGTTTCTTAAGATATATTCTATCGAGTATATCCCGATAATAAACCTAATCTCTATAATATATTGTCATACCTACGAGATAAAGTACGTAAAAACACACGTGACTGTCAAACTTACGAAATTAAGTTCGTGAAACAGACGTGGCTTACTCGTAATATAACTTTCTCACCCCATGTGTAATGTTTGTAAGACAAAATCAAGATGTAAGCTCGGATAATCTTGCTCATAACTCAGCTAGATACAGGTTAATTTGAATGTTACCCAGGGTTTCCTTATTGACACAGACAACATCTTAATTGAACGAGGAAATTGATCACGTGACACAGCAATTAGCCAATGGGAGCAAACGAAGGGGAAGAATCAGCCAATCACAAAGTGGTAAAGAATTGGATTAGCCAATGAAAGAGCACGGTGGGAAACGAGAAGCCAATCACGAAAGAGTGTGAGAAGTAACCGACCAATGAGTGATCTGTCGATGGGCGGAGCAAAGAGTTGAAATTGAGGAAAACTAGATAATATCGATATTTTGTACAATATCTTGGTACATTTCAGTGCTGGTGTGAAGTATTCAGAGTCAACAAATGTACTTTGCTATCTTCTCGTTCAATTTAAAGTGAATGAAGGTGTAAACATCAAAGTTCAGTTCTGATTTTGACAATGATTTACCTTTGTAGTGATATTTTAATGTCAACTAGGGAAATGACGTTTCTTAAACACAGCTCCCACCAATACTACTACCTTCAATACATTACACTGTATTCGGATCGAATACAAATATTAATACTTAAATACATTACACTGCATTCGGATCAAATAAAAATACTAATACTTCACCAGCCTTCTTATTGGTGACGTCACACCATCGGTTACGTCAGACCGCTTACGGCAAATGACCATATAAGGGATAATTGGAGTGTTCCTACCTCTCGATAGTTACAAGTCCAGCGTCAGAACTGCCTTCTCAGCCTGGCTTTACTGCCTTGTTACGTCTCACGATACTGCTTTGATTTATTGACAAGGAAACAGGGAAATAAACTTTCAAATACAAGGAAACTCCTTGACCGGGCATGGTAATACAGGATCGTTAAGAAGTTCTGGATCATTAAAATCCCGGTAATGAGACCATTAACGGTTTCTACATGTACATTAAATTGCTTTTTATTTCATATCATATCGTGGAGTAGGTGAAGTTTATCTTATCTGTAAACTGGGCAGCTATAACAGGGCGGCTTCAATCTGTAGTGTATGTAGACGTTAACCACGCCTCAACATGAGTAAGCTGGAAAAAGTTGAGACTCATTATCGCGTTTTAGAGAAGTTTATGAAATCGTAGATTTAAAAACCTTGTTCTCATTGCCAGCTGTACAGTAGGTATACTACCGAGCCGTGATCTTTGGAATGAGATTCTGTAAAAATGTCAGTTTTACAGCACCATCTGAACAATCTTGAACATTTTAAGAACCTCGTGTCATCCAGATTGTGGAAAATTGGCATGAATGTTTGTAAGCCTAAAGTCACCATCAAAATGCGTAGATCTTTTTAAATGGTTTTACATGGCCTAGAAAGACATAGCATCCCACAATGTTTTACAAACTCAGATGGCTAAATAAGGGAACATATTACATGGCTGATGCCATTCAGTCTGAACCGACCAACCTTTGAAATAATGTGACAACTTACATGACCTTAAATTCTAATTCTTGGGCACTGTGCCAAGTTAACCTAGGAATGAATCAAATCCCAAATATTTCGATCTACCGGTTGGCCCAATAGCCTTAATAGGAATTTTCGTTGTAACTACGATCCTAGGGAAGAATCAGGGTGACTTGGTCGGACAAATAATTTAGCCTAACGCCTATTGCCAATTTACTAGCAGGGGCCGTCCTAAGAACAGATCACTAATTCACAGTGTATTTGTTTCTGAACAAGCAATTTTACATAAGTATCATGAGTACCTAGTTAGTGTTATTCTAATGAAATTTGAATCCTGGAAAAATACAAAACCTTTTCCAGGCCACTTTGATTTAAATTAAAATATTTTGATGCAAATGAAATGTCTACGCCTTGACAAACGACTGAGATTTTCTGAATCCCACATCATTTTGCACATGCTTTGATTGAATATGTTTGTATACCAAGAAAATGATGAACAGCGAGGCCACAGTGCCTCAAATCAATTTCTAAGCCCGACTGCACTTTAAAAGACTTGGTAGAGCCTAGAAGAGAAGTTTTCTCTGTCTTCGGCCACCGAACGTGAAGAGCTGAAAGATTGACCAATCTTAAATCAATTGATCATACTGTTGTTTATCTATCTCAAAGCATTTAATTTGCTGGCAGCAACTTGTCAGCAAAACTGCAGCTAAAACTCCCCCAAATTTTGAGACAATTTTGACATGTCCCATTAACCCCACCTACTCTAATGACATCCCAAACCAATTCTTTGGTCAGAGGATCAGACAGAAACATTTCCCTTTTTCTCTGGAACTCGTTTTTAATTTGTCACGTATAGAGCCATAAAAGCATATAAAATAAAACGGTTATATTAGGGGGTTTGAATACTTTACTTTATTTACTGAGTACCGACTTGACTAATCAAAAAAACAAAGTGACAAATGATAAATACCCGGCCATGTACGAGATCAAGACAAAGCCACGCAGTCGAAACGTTGGAAGTTTCAACATGGAATATTAGTCAAAATGTAGAAACAGCATCCCTAAAAGTTATAGCCCAAGAAACCAAACATACGAAGCCAAAATTTCAGGGTTTTTCTGGCCCGGATTTTTTTAATGCAAACGGTGAAACCTTTGTGGTGCGGATCACTAGGACAAGTAAAGGAAATAATCCATTATACATGTTATTATAGCGCTGGTCAGCGCGACCAGGGAAAAAATCCCGGCCCAACAAAGTCCTCCTTTGCAAAGAAGACTATTCTCAATCGATTTCTCGTGCAATTTTAGCCCCCCCCCCCCCCCCCCCGATGACACTTTTTTTGCAAACGAGTTGGAGCCCAAACGGTAATAGATGTCAGATAAAATGTCAGATTCCTTCGCCAATATCCAGCAATCGTTTATAAAAACGAGGCTGGCTATGGGGAAGGAAGCTGGGGGGTCGGCGCAACCTGTCCGGATACGAGACAGCCGTCTCGTAAACGGACGGGTTGAGGTCACAGTATGGGACAAACCGTCTGAACAGTTTGTAATGAGGGCAGTCGGCGGACTCGAGGTCTTTAGCACCGGAGCTGGAGTAGGAACGGCAACGTTCTTCTTCAACCTTCCAAGCTACTGGCATTACGAAGAACCCGACGATCTCATTCAAATCTTACAAGCGGACAATCCCACACTGCCCTCGGGGGCTCTAACATTTGTGTCATGGACTGCGAGGGGACCAGCCGGAAGAAGGGTCTACGTCAGCGTCAACAGGGAAGGTATTGCGGTTCTCCGGGACCTCAACTTCACCCTGAACACGCTGTTCGGGACCCTTAAACTTTCGCCGGCGGCGGACTAGACTGCGGCGCAGCGTGTCCCGGGGAGGGTGGCCTCGGTCACTCTCCCCGGCAGCGGGCTGCGCCCACCAGCAGC
>JH156729.1:85251-97210 GCA_000226015.1 Mnemiopsis leidyi
TTTAACTTGCAGTCATTTTTGAAATTTGTATACTAAGTCAGTGAAAACACAGTGTTTCACCAGATTTCTGAATCAGAATTTTAACTTGAAAATTTTCCTTCTGATTTCGTAAATTCTGATAAAAATTTTCAAAAGAAATTTTTTAAAAATGATGACATCATCATTCGCCCCCCCCCCCTCGTCATCAATCGTCATTATTTGTAAACTCCCTCCCCCCTAGGTGATGACGTCATATGTGAACGACCCCTTATCTATTGCTCTAGAATTTACAACAACAGCTCGAGATGCAATTAATGTTACCTTTTCTTATTAGTACAATTATTCGATTATATTGATGTAACTATAAACAGCATGTATCGGATTTGGCTGTTATGGGTCATATTTATTCTAGTAGATCCTTTATATACGGGTCCGCGTCATTGCTATTACATGAAATTATATCATTTAATGTTTGCTTTGTATTGTTATTTTCCAATATTGCCGGATTTGTAGGGTTATAGATAGTATGATGTATTGGTTTCATATGATTACATATTTCAACTGCTGGAGCGTTTTGCATGATTCATATAATTAATAATTACAATACCTATATAATATATTTATATATATTCTGAGTCTAATTATAGCATAAGTCTGATCATTGACTCCTTATACCTACTATAGCTCCATATAAATTTTAATGACTATAGATATGATTTGAATGTTGTAACTTTCTAGTAATATTGTCTTTTTGCTTATACAATTACTTTAGATGTACAAATCTTGAATTGTAAATTCAGAGGATACGAAGATAAGATAATGTATATTCTTTCAGAGAATCAAAATTTGGGTAAATCTTCCTAGGTTAAACAACATAAATTTAAAGTGATATGCCAGACCATGGGTGCAGATTATCATTTGAGATAAACTTTTTAGTTACCGAGAAATTTTCTTTAGTTTGCTTTAGACGCGAAACTTCACTATGAGTCCCCCAGTCATTGTTTTACATTTTGGGGGCGGAGCTCCAGAAAATTTTGTTTAATTTGTTGCAATTAAGGAAAAATTGAGCTTTGCTGTTTCGTTCTGGGGGCGAAGCCCCCGAAAATTTTAGGAAAATCACAATTAATTAGTCTCAGATAACGAATCTGGCAATAAAGGAAAGGATTCACTTCGTTATTTTGTTCTCAGGAGAGAACGGATATTTTGGAAATAGAAACAGAGCAACTGCAAGCTGCAATTATGTAACGGATAAATTTAAGTCTAGATATCATTTTCTAGGGGCGGAGCCCCAGAAAATTTTAGAAAATCACGATTTAAATTTGTCTCAAGAAACGAATCTGGCAAAAAATGAACAGCAGCCCGGATTTTTGGAAACTACAGGCAACAGGCTTCAATTTTGAAATGGCTAAAGCCCCCGAAAATTTTAGAAAAATCATCATTAATTTGTCGCTGACAACGATTCTGGGAATAATAATAAATAAAAATCAAATTTTACACAGCAATACACAATGGATTTATACATGATTTAATGAGGCTTCTAAGCTGTGAAGGATGTGGCAAATCAGATTTTTTCTGTTGGAAGAACACCCTGGTAAGACCTAAATCATAATATGAGAAATAATTATAGAAAAAAGGAAAGGCTTTTCTTGGTTATTTTTTCGAAACTGCAGGCTGCAATTTTCGAACAGCTAAGTTTATCATTTCAATTTTATTCAAAGAAATCCTTGTGAATTTGTCCTAAACAACGAATCTGGCTGGCAAACTAAAGTTTTTTAGTGAAAAACTTATAATGTTGTCAACAGAATTCAATTATGCTTATCAAATATGGAGCAAACTCAGAACATTCCAGAAATGGAAAGTAAACTTTTTGTTTGATTTGTTGCACGAAAAAATATGTGCTAAACGACACTGAACATTATTACATTAAACGGTTTGGATCTTTTTTCCCCATAAAGAACCAATTACCAAACTAAAATTTGAGAAAAATTTCATTTAGTTAGGTTTCAAAGTTGTATGACACTTTGATTTTCATATGAAAATTTTTGCACCCAATTTACAAGAGAAATTCTTTAGTTTGCTTTAAATTCTTTATGTTCCGAGGGGACCTCAAATCGACCTTTTCTGCAGGGGTGTGCCAGACCCGAAGGTAGATAGAAGAAGTCTTAATTTGGCCCTCACCTACATTTATAATTCTGGTCCATAATTCAAAATTTCTTTACCATGTGTTAAACTCTAAGAGGTGGGGTCAGTGCCTTAGTAAACTAGTAACTAGCCAACAGTGAGACACGAAAAATGCCAAGATAAGACATTTCAACAAAAAAGTTAGATTCACCAATTGAACACAAGCAAAATGAGAATAGAGGAAAATGAGAAAACATAATGTAAAAACAAGTATATAGCAAAGTCAGTACTTAAGCCAAAAAAATCCAGGACAAACCTTTATATCACGATGCACAACATTTCTGGAATGACAATACTCGAGGGCAGATAGGAGCTGGGAGAAGATGTTCCGAGCTTGGCTTTCTTCCATGCATCTGAATTTCACCAAGTAACCTGAATTTCATTGAAGTTTTTTACATGGGTGATGGATTGTTGTGTCATCAAGCTACTTGATACTTTGACAATTGATTGAAGGTTTGTATATTACCTTTTTATTACATTACAATATGATGATGAATGAACATTTTACAACATTTAAAATTAGCTTAAATCAAAAGTTTGATACTATTTAATTAACTTCTTCTTTTTGATTCCTTCACGAAATCCCGAAATGGTAATTCAAGGCATCAATCACCCAAATGAAAAAGTATATAGTATTTAAAATGCAAATTTAACTCACTGTACAGCTCGCCTCCAGAAGCATACTCAGTTACCATGTACAACCTATCAGAGCTGTCTCTCATTACTTGGTAGAGCCTAATTATGTTTGGGTGATGAAGAACCTGAAACAAGTGGGGCTAAGATAAAATCTATTGAATGGAAATTATCTCAATAAATCTTTAACCTTAGTTAGCTGACAAGTATTCCACTTTCACTGTGATTCCGTATGAATGGCCTGCATTAAGAAGTATTAACCTTCATGATTTTAACTTCTCGGTTTATTTTGTCCATATCACTTTGAGATAGAGTACTTTTGTTGATAATCTTGAGGGCAACCTGAGAAGTTTGGATGGTCAAATTCTTTTTAATTCAAACTGTTATCTCATGAATTGGTACTTTTTGGACATGCAGGCAAAAATATGTCTAGGAAGCATTTTGAATGATCCAAGCAAGCAATTTGAAACAAACAATATCATTAATTGAATAGAATATTGTAATTGTAATTGTAATTAGAACATTTTGCATCACAATATAATTTCAGACTAAATAATTTATCAATATAAAGAAGCTGCCCATGTGATGCAGGGTGCATCCAGTAAGAAATACATTCTTTTGATGGGGCACCCAACTAAAGCCGTATTTATAGAATATAATTGGTAATCATATTAAAACCAATTCAACTCAATGAACTATTTCAATCAAATCATATAAGAGCATCAACAGCTTTTAACTAGTGTATGAATCTAGGTCCATAATGTGGCCAAAAAAGGAAGATACTAACTTTCAAAAGTTTCACAAAATGAGCCTAATACATCAAAAGTCAGTGCCTTCATCAAATTTTTATAGAAGCAATTTAATGTACCAAACATACCTTCTGCTTGAGAAGACAGTGGGTTGCAAGTTTGACCTCAGCATAGTTTCCTTCACCAATTTTCTCCCCAATAGCATAGTTACCAATCACATTAGGAATTTGCATTCTACAACCAACCCATCAAGATGGTGGCATCTAGTTGGTGTTTGCTCTTACCATAGTAATCTTAAGATTACATTGTTAAAAGAGTATTATATAACAAGTTACAACTGTAGCTGTAGACATGGTAATATATAATACACAGGGGAAAGTCATTTTCCCTTTATCTATTTAACCTTGATCTGTGGTCTTCAAGTCATTTTCTTGTTGGATCTAATAACCACGTAGGCATATTTCCAAGAAATGCCACTTATGACCTGCATAAAAGGTTATTATCTTATAATATTCAAAAACCCAGAAATTCATCAATTTAAAAATGCTAATAAGATTACAAAAACCTTGAGTGCAGTGTGGCTGACTGGTAAGAAAATTTCCCTTTAAAGAAAGCTATGGTTATATGATGCTCAAGCTACATTGGAGTTGCTTTACCAGAACTAAGTGAACCATACCAGAACTAAGATAGTTATGCTACTTGTTGTTTAGATGATTTTTATTGTAGAATGACATGAAATAAAAACTTTTTTGTTTAATTGCAAGCAACAATGGATATTAAATAGATACACTTCATACAAGACATTTAAGAGCTAACTTTATCATAACATGGCTGAAAGTATAATCAGTCACAAAGAACAGTCAAAAAGATGTCCTGTCAAATGACCAAATATTGTCAAAGTGTATCAAACACCAGCGAGGGAGATCTTTAAAACACATACTCAGAAGTATTATAAACAGCCCTACCCAAATGGCTCTTATATTTTCTATTGTATATGTTGATATGTCAAAAGTTTATTAAAAGTGTTTAAAAGTAGAATGTGTCAGCAATAATACTTCAGAAGATAGAGGGTCCATCATATCAACAAAGAGAAGCATAATGCTATCCTTTTTGATAATCATATTCATTTTATGTATTATCTAAAGAAAATACACTTTTGTATTATATTTTAAGAAAATATCTATGTGGCTGAAACTGAAAAATTGAGGACTTTAACAACCTTAACAATGAAAAAAAGGTTTAGAGGCATGGGCTAAAGATGAATTAAATCGACAATGATATAAGGAACGGTATTCGTGGGGAGGAGTCTCAAATTTTCAATGATAAAACACCTTATTTCTCAAAATTTATTGGCTCTGTTTTAGTTCTGGGTAGTGAAATACTCTTAAATGGTCCAACGGACACAGATTGACCTACAAAAACAAAGGTAGAAGCATTACATTTGGAGAAACGGGGAAGTTTGAATTGGGCGAGTGTGTGGAATTAATCTTCAATGGCCACCATGCCCAGGTTAAGCTTGCAAAATACACACAAACGATCAGCTCTGGCAACTACAGGGGTCTCATATCGGCCCCTTTTAATGTAGAGGTTTTGAGCACTTATACTTAGTATAGTGAGACTTTTTCTGGCATCAGGGCATTTGGCAAGGTTAAGATAATTTTCTGGGCCAAATTCGTTCTTGTTATAGAGTTGATATAATTTTGGCGATACACTTTTGGCAGATTTCCACTTTTCAACAAATTCACCTCTTATGTGATGTGCAATGAGTGTTAAAAGCTTTCCATTTGTGTTTAAGGTTGAGATGCCTTCATATTTTTCTATGAGATTGGAGATGTTGGAAAACCAATCTAGGCCTAAAGGGACTTGCTCATGAAAAGCTGCTGATATACCAGGGTTATCAGAGTTTTCAACACGTCAATAGCGAGTTTACAAGAGGGTGGCGATCATTGTCGCCCCAACGGCCAACGTTTGAAGATTTGAGGTGCATAGACAAAGAGTCCTTTTCGTAATGGTCTTGTGCTAGGTATTTCAGGACCTGTGATCGGTCGGACTGGTCACTCAGTTTAAGTAGGTATTTGAAAACTGTCAGTCCAGCCTTCAGTGTTCGGTATAATCACTTGATATTCCAAGATGAGGGCAAACAGTGAGGGTTTCATTCACATATGCCTAGAATGGCAAATAGTACAACATAGTACCTTTCTATGCAAGTGAAAAATACACCATGACATAATATTAGTTTCAAGAAAGATATGATCTTTCAAAATGTAGTAAATGATTTTAACTTTTGTAATGTGTCCAATGGAGTTTAAGGAAGAGTTGTATTGAAGGGCCAAGTTATGTAACATAACTTATGTTTGTAACAAAGATTGACGAGATTATATCCGTCTACCGTTCTAACGAAACGTTCAGCTAACGAAACGTTCAGCTTTAGCTATGAGAGTCGGGTATCACCGCGACAATAACAAAAAAAAGACACATGAATAAATATTTTTTATTCCATACCCATTGTGACAGAAATAATTTTATTCATTATAGTTCAAATTGCCTTGCGTTGCAGCTCATTTTCAATTCAAATTAGATCTCAATTACAATTTTGCGGGGCGGCAGCTTCGCTGCCGCGCTGCGGCGCGCGCTTCGCAGGCGCAGGTCAGGCAACGTTTGTGTTTTCGTGTTTTTAAATGGCTCATGGCTTTTCTTTTAAAATTTATTGCTATGACATTTTAGATAGATATATGTGAAGAATTATTACTACACACGTTGCATAGCCCTGCTGCTTACCTAGTTAAAAAAAAGACATAAACTATAAAAATAATTATTATGTTAACAGGTTTATCATTTACCTTACATCGTCAATAATGTATTACGCGACCAAGCGCAGCTCGCAGCATTGCTGCTTTTTCGTTTCATAACAACTATAATCAATATAATTTTGTCGCAAACTGGCCTTATTTGCTTTAACCAGAGCCCTTTAAAGCACGTCGTGCGCGCCACTTACCGGGCGATGCGCGGCTCTCTCTACGTTTCCCTCCGTTTCCCTCCGTTCGTTGCAAAGCAACGATTAGCCTGAGGTCCCCAGGTAAGCGCGCCACCAAAGGTTGCTATTTAGCTACGTAGCAGCCGCGCGCTTAGCGTGCGTAAACACATGGTTTGATGGTTAGGTTAAAACCTTATCAAAAGCTCATGTTGCTAGAATAAACGTTGCTTAGCCCTGCTGCCGCGAAGTGGCAGCCTCCTGCCCGCGCGGAGCGCGCGGCGTCGTAAGACAACGCTCATGCTGCCGCTGCGACGCGCCGCGCACAGAAGGGCTTCGGTTTTTTAACGCGTTTAGAAATTTGTTGCGGTGATACCCAACTCTCGTTAGAACGGAAGGCGGATATGATCTCGTTAACTAAAAATCGTATAGTACTAACTGAGCTCAAAATCATTACGTTAATCACACACTAAATATTTGAATGATTTCTCAAGCATCAAGACTGTGGATGTTTTCTTTGCAAATTATCAGTTTCATGTCCTTCTCAACTTTAGTTCTTACTTTTAGCTCAAGAACTAGTTCTTTATGTTAAACTGTCTCTTTTGCTTTTTACTACTAAATAAAAAATAAATAATAAATAATAATGACAGCGCCATCACACCTTATTCCTCAAAGTATCTTAAAATCTTTAAAAATTCAAGAAAATCTAAAATACCAAATTTTAATCCTAATCAATGTTAATAAACCTTTTTCTAGCTACAAAAGGGTTCTCCTTGAGAAATTCATTATGTCTCATTATGTTCTCAAAATATCTCCCACTTTCAATGCGATTTAAGACCTCATCAGAAATATCCCAAAAGTTCCAACTACTGTAGATTCTTAAGGCTTTAGTTTTGCTCTTAAACATTTCCAAATTAGATTTAAAAACATTTAGATTTAATGCGGTCTTCACCTCTATGGGTAGCTCATTCCAAAACAACATTACCCTATCATTTAAAAATTTCTTCGAAAACGATTAATCTTGGAAGCTTTACTCTCCCCTGGCTTACATATCAAATTTAATCCAGACCTACTAAAATTAAAGACTCCAGCTAACTGGGATAAGCCCTGGCTAGCTTTATAAACCTCAATCAGGTCACCTCTCGAACGTCTCTCAGCTGAAAGGGCTTAAAACACCTTTTTAAATTCTGCTGCACAACAATAGAACTGGAGATAGTAACCTTGACCGGTCTTATCCCTGAAAGTAATTTCTTGCCAATTCTGCAAGCCACAACTCGATGTTTCTTGTTCCTCCCTCAGTGATTCCAATACTCAATAGTTCAGAAACATATCCTTATGGTCCCTCCCACACAGGTCGAAGATAATGGCATATGGTCCAGCTCCTCCAAAACTGTTTAGCATGTGAATTTAGTAGTAGTAGAAGTTGACGAGAGGCAATATCTAAGCCTTCGTAGTGCCTCAAACCTGCTTTCAGATAGAAGGATCTATATGCATCGACCTTAAGACTAGCTAGCTGGTCAGAGATAACTAGTCTGCATGCCAACATAATAATATTGCCTTGCGGGTAATACAGCCCAAGTTGCTATGTGGCAAACCCCCCCAATTTTCTCTGTGCAAATGTCAGCCACAACGATTTGTCGGATATTGGCGAAACACTGGACAGCCATGCCAGCTAAGACTATGCATGTTTAACAACTTAATATTGTAGGACGCCTGTTTCATGCATTGATTAGTTTCTCATCAATTATCCGAACAGAAATATCTAGAATTGCATTACTGTGGTGCTTAAAGAAAAACTCAAATTTACAGTTTACCCACTACCAAACAATTGTGCGCACATGTGCACTGCCGTTTGGCCGCTCGCGTTAGTCAGCAAGTCAATCTGTCTAATTTTATTAAGTCTCGGCGCACGCTGAGGCAGAGGCTCTCAAGTGTCCGCCTCCGCGAATGTTCCTCGATGAGCGAGCAAATGATTTGTCTAAATGCAGTGTTGCGGTTTGAAGCTCACATGATTTCACTTTTAAACTATACCATATATAGCTGATATTTTAATTTAAAATTTCAAAATATTTGTTGAATTAAAGATGACTTATAATCATAATTGATCCTAATGAGAAAATTCTTAACTTTATCTTTAATTGTTCATCGTATGTGTGCCGCGTACGGTATGCCGCGCGCGTGTTTGTGCCTGTCCCAAACCACATGTTCTAGTGGACGGGTGCGCGCGCGCCGCGCCATCAACCGTACGCGCATCATGCCAGGCCAACCCGTGTGCTATATCTTATTTAGCATGGAGAATGAGATATTTATGATTTGATTTATATTAAATGCTGTAAATAAAAATTTGAGTTTTTCTTGAGTTTTTCTTTGAGTTTTTCTACTGTGGTGCTTTTATGCACATGGGATATTTGTAAAAAGGCTATAAGTGATTATAGTGAGGAAATTTCTCTCAATTATTGTGTTTCTATTGGATTGGAAACCAGTCAAGAGGACGGGCTCCCTGTACTGCTAGTATATCTAGATTATTAAAAATTTTGTTTCCCTTGTCTAATGATAGAGATAAAAAAGAAAACTTGTTTTACTTGATAGTTGATTTTATGAGTTCCCTTTAACATGTGTAGGCACGTGCATAAGCAGCACTGCTTAATCTCAGTAACAAGGCTTTGTTTTAAAACCAATATTCAAATCTATTTTTAACAGACTCTTAAATTTCATTGATATGCAACTCTTCGACCAACATGAAATAACATTAATTTCTATTATGTTGTAAGGTCAAAGAAATGTGATATTGGTACTCCAGATGTGTTCTGTGTTTCCCAATTCTGATAAAGTCAACATCTATAGAAAACTGGTTGCTGCAAGAATTCCAAGAACGACAAATCGTAAGTAAAGGGCAATTCAATCTTTATGGTCGTTATTTCAAAATGTAAATTGTGATTTATTTGTGATATGTTTTTTAAATTGTGATGTTGGTCATGCTGTTAAGTTCACGCTATCTAGACAAATGACAATCCGAAGTAAGGTATGATGTAAACCAATATGGAAAGCATTAATCGTGTGAACTAGCTCGTTCATCATTTGAACAAGCTCGTTAATCGTTTGAACTAGCTCTTACCTTGACCAATAGAATTACAAAATTCTCTTACTTTAGGATCTTCTGCTGCACCTCGCCATGCCCCTACCCCCAGAGTGGCATGGTGTTCTTCTAAGAAGACATCCAACTCTTCAGTAAACAACAAGCGAAGCTGCTCTCCACGTCATTGCAATGCTGGTCCTGCTGACGAGAAAGCCTCTGTTGATCAGGTAGTGCTGAATTCTTAACCACTATTAGCGACTAGATAGCTATAGTACTATTTCTTAACAGAGCTCTTTAATTCAAGCTCTACTCTTAAGTTCCCTGCATCATATTCGGCAAAAGGTTGTAATTTAAATTCGAATCTCGAGCTAATGTATTGCTTCACGATTTCCCGCACCATAACCCAAAAATTTTTCCCATATAGGTTAAAGTGCATCATAACAGTAATCCCAGCATTGCACTAGAAATAAGGATACAGAGCTACAGGCGCTCTTCTAACTGCCCAGGTAAACTTAAAAGCTAAGCTGTCATATGTTTTTGAAAAAAAGGTCTGTGATGTTCTTTTTAAATTAAAATTCACTTTCTGTCATGTCCCTAATGTAGTAATCTACCTATTATGATGTTTTTCATAGCGAGCTAAAATAAATAAGTAAAAGAAAATGTGCAGGTGCAGAAATTTCCAGTTCTGAAAAGACGCGGCAAGAAAACAGCTACTGGACAAAATCCTCACAATCTGAATATTCCAACCCCGAGGTTATTTTCGTCTATTGTTATTTCGTCATAACCAATTTTGTAATACCTATGCCAGTCTTTTCCATCTAATAATCCGACAATGTGCCTGCTTCATATTGATTGAGAAATTTTAGACCTCTAATTGATTTAGGGCCTCCTTGATGGCTTCCATCATTAAGGGGTTGTTCACTTCAAAGTTGATCATGTTTAATGTCTGTATAATTTGCTTGATTCTCTGAAATACCTTCGGACCTGTGATCTTCACTTTTTTGTCATGTCACTAATCTATTGAATATGACGTTTCTTATAATAAAATAATAGATTAAGCTTGGGCCAGCAGACGTCCCGGCTACAATTTGCTTATTTAAGTGCTGAGCTTTGTGGCAAGCAGTCACCACTCTGCCATGCAGTTGCAACATGACTCACTCACGTGTTCGAACTGTGCCTGAACTCCTTTCTTGCTTGACATAAATCGGGGCAGTTCACTAAGTGGCCTTGTGTGATCTTAGCAATAGACAGCGACAAACGGCAAATGGAGGAGTTTTGTTCTAGCTTTACCGCAGGTTAACAATTGTTGTATTGATAGGATGATGGTGATGTTATATGATGCAGTTAACAGGGAGCATCAAACCACGTTAGTATTTGCCTAGAATGGTTGGAGGATTTGTAGCGTTTAATGTGTGTGACTCAATGTGGCCGAGAGAGTATGTTACTGGATTGTTTTGCACTGTGTTCTTGGAATTGGGAAAAGACTTTGAACTTTAAACACAGATTACTGAATGGACATTTATGTATGTTAAAACCCGAGCTGAAAGCTTTATTGGCAAACGAATATTTCGGATTTCCCGCTAGATAAATAGCTTTGAATCTTCAGTATTAAAAACATTTCTTGTGATTGAAATGTTTTTATGCTTTGTCTTCATCAACAACCGCATGTTTTACATAATTTTTACAAATGGAAATGCATTTGTCATGTAGAGCACAAGTTTTAACACTAACTTTGTAGCAGCTAATTTAGAAGATGTCATGCATTCTGCTTTGTTTTAACGGGGTAGTGACATCGACAAAGCAGTGTCACTGTTTGGTTCTGTTAAAAATGTCAAAGTCCATCGGTTATATGTACTGTGAACTGGTCCCAAGTCCAGTAGCCATCTTATCATTCAAATAACCGTGTTCAGTCATTGACTACTGATATATATAGAGGGGTCTAAATCATGCAATTGCATCTTCCCTTTTATTCCCCTAATTTTCTCACGCTCTATTCTCCTATAATTATGGGAACTATTTTATTTCTTTATCAGTTATTATTCAAAAGTGTAGCGTAGGAAAATTGTTTAAAGTTTTATTAGACGATGACATGATAAGTAAAACACTTTCAGCTGTACGACGATGACAAGATAAGTAAAACACTTTCAGCTGTACGACGATGACATGATAAGTAAAACACTTTCAGCTGTACGACGATGACATGATAAGTAAAACACTTTCAGCTGTACGACGATGACATGACAAGTAAAACACTTTCAGCTGTACGACGATGACATGATAAGTAAAACACTTTCAGCTGTACGACGATGACATGATAAGTAAAACACTTTCAGCNGTACGACGATGACATGATAAGTAAAACACTTTCAG
>JH156737.1:785-24877 GCA_000226015.1 Mnemiopsis leidyi
TATGGGTTGGACTCCCTTTGAGAGTTTGTTTTTGAAGGGGAAGAGGGCTATCAGAAGAGAGCTTTTGTTGATTCGAAACTTATTGACTGTATACTTTCAACACTGCTTTTCACGTTCTTGTGCTCATATCACATACCTCAAATTATTTGTATTAAAGTAGTTGTTGAAAGTATTAAAAAAAAAGGAAATCAAAAACCAAAAGATGCAATGTGTTTCACCATTATAATCAAATATGTTGGCTAAGACTTTTATAATATTGTGGGCTATTGCCATGTCCGAATCAGTTAAAGGGTGCGGAAGAAGCAAAAAGCAATCCCATCCGTCGTCTGGCTGTCAACTTTTGACATGGCGTTGGCTCCGATAGGCTAATTAACGGTATCAACAATTAATTATTTGCTGCTAAAAGATGCCTTGCGTTGTTGCTGCGCGCCCTTGAAGGCTGCTGTTCCGCGGCAGTAGGTCAAGCAATGTTTGACAGGCTTAAACTTAACAGATGCTTTTATCCATCTGTACAATTAATGGTGAAATTCGTAGCCAACTATTAATAATAAAAGGATAGCTAACCAATATCAGTGAGCAGTTCAAATATAAAATTGAGTTTTATTAAAATTTCTTTGATATTATCATGTATTTTTTCAAATAGTGTTCTTGAAAAAGGCACACATAAATATATAATGGAATTTATCATTTATAGATGTTCTAGAGGTTAGAAGTTTTTATTTAAATTTGATAGTATTTTCGTGAAAAGCGGAAGGATATTTTTATATTTTTATTGTGTAATCGATATTGCAGACGAGAAAATAAAACTTGTTTAACTTGAAAAACTTGTTTAACTTGATTTTCTCGTGTGCAATATAATGAGACACTACTTCTAATCTTTTTATACTATTTTAAACAGATAACTTTGTGTATTGTCTTGTACGTCATAGTTTTATAGTTTTTAAGTCTCTGTGTATAATTTAAATTTTCATAACTTTTAACCTTCAAATTGCTCTGTGAGCAATTTGTGAAAATAAGGCCGAAAAATCTTAATAAATAGTGAAGTTAATAAACCAAACACGCGATTTTGCTAGTCGCGCAGTTAATACTGCAAATTTGTTCCACATTTTTACAAAGATTTCGCGCCCCCTTATGACGGCGCTGATGGGGCATTGTTATGCTGCTGGATCTGGGACTTGAACCCCCGATCTCCTGCATAGAAAGTCAGGGTAGATACCACCAACCCATAAACCATGATCGAGGGTTAGATGAGAAGGGTCTCTGTGAAAAGATGTAAAATCTCCCAGGAGTCCCTTAGTATAACTGTAAAAGCCTGGATGCAAATTGAAATGCAAATAATTTATGGCCCCAGTAAGCAGCAAGAATATAATTATGTAAATATAACTCTGTCAATAGAGTATAACACTGAACAGGATGAGCGTCCACTAATTTTGAGGTTGTGTATAAATCTGCCTCTGATTACACAATTAATGAAAATTTCTTGATTGACTTTATTGTCTAGCATTGCCAACAGTTGTCACGAAAAAATTATCAATACATTGATATTTAATAAAGTATTATTAAGTCACTCAAACTTTCTTTTACTTTACTGGTGTTAGATTTCTTGTCAATGAGTGATGCTCGTCTATAATTTTGCCAGGCTTGAAATGCATGAGAGCTCAGAGCCTGTGATAGCCCCAACAGGTGGTTATCAACCTACAAGATTTCTTGATATCTGTAAAAATCGAACTTTCTGAGTTTAGGGAGTTGCGTGTATGAGTGGTATGAGATGCAGGTGAAGCCTCTGCAATGTCAGACCAGACTGTCTATGGCGGCCACGTTTCTCACATGCCCTGCTGCGCCTACGGCCCCAAAGCATGTTATTCTGCTTCACTTTGTGCTGCACACATCTGCTGTTACACTGCACTTGTGGTGTGCAGCAGGCAACTGTATCCATGCTATTGAATTGATATAATTCTTATTTAGAAATTTATTGTTTTATTAAAATATACCGCTTTGAAAAATTGTACTTTGTATTTGTTACACCTGTACCCACGTTTTTACAGTAATACTAAAGGGGCTCCTGGAGGATTCCAGATCTTTTAACGGAGACCCTATTAATTTAACCCTCAATCACAGTTTCCACATCATTCGGCTGAGTTGACTGAAAAAGATTGCACAGCTCAGGCAAATGCCCTTAGCGCACTCCTCTAGGATTAGCAGATCTGGGAATTGAACCCCCAATCTCCTGCATATATTATTTGTATTCATAGCACATGGTCACTTGATCTATTTGTATTGTTTTATTTCTGAACTTACTTGTTATTTTACAGCAGCAGGATGAATTTGTTCAGATTGTGCGGTGACTTGTCACATCTTGTCGCAATTATCATCCTTCTGCTCAAAATATGGAAAACAAGGTCTTGTGCTGGTAGGTATATTTTGTCTTAAGTCAACTAGGTTATGCAAATATATTGTGTACTGTTTTAATTGCATTTTATCCGTTTGTATACCTTTAACGACACCTTTTTTCAGGTATTTCAGGCAAATCTCAAGCCATGTTTGCCTTGGTGTTCTGCACCAGGTACCTCGACCTCTTCTTCAGCTTCATCTCGCTCTACAACACTACCATGAAGATTATCTACATCGCCTGCAGTATTGGTCAGTTCCATATAATATTATCAGACCTATCTATTATAATGGCATTGGCAACGACTTACATATGAGCTTGCCGAGAAGGGCACTATCATGTGTTTTATGACTCAGCCAAAAAATTTTCACGACAAAAATACACCAAAATTGCCGCAGTATTTTTATTATCTGGCCAAAATATTGAGTTGTTTCATAAGCCACCTCAAAAGTTATGCAACATTGAAATATTGCAAAAATCAGGTGTTGTGTCAAATTGACACCTTTTGACCCAATACCTTTTTTGCTAAAATTCATCCACGTTTGAAATTTTACAACAAGTCTAAAAGATTGTCCGAATTTTTCTAAGTCCAAATTTTTAAATAGATTTTCAAATTACTCTCAATCCAAAATTTGCTTTACCAACCTATTATGTATGAGCTAAAATTGAACACTATTGCTAAAATGCTTCTAGAATACTAAAACTCTATATTATACAACCAGTCACTGTACGATAGATCTTTTACGGTGATGGGGCCTAAACTTTCTTCCATTGATACCGGACCAGCCTCCGGTCGCAGGATACCGTTGAAGTTGGTCAAACTCACTGGTTGACCACTCACCAGCAGAGTGGTCAGTAACTGATAACCCTTCCGACTTTTATCGTTTATTCGTCACTCGAGGATGGGCCCAGTTACTAAATCAGTAGTCAATGACTAAGTTTCACGGTTATTTGTACATTGCATTAATGCCCTCTGAATACCATCCCCTTGCTCAAATTATTTGTGTAGTAGTAGTTGTGGAAAGTATTACATCTAACAATTCACAAAATTCTTGCCAAAATTTTATGGTACTAAAAAGCTCAGTACACGGAAAAAAACGTTTTTTTCTTCATATATGGTTGTGATATTCTTGTTACGATTTTTTCCTGCCAGCTGAACATAAAATAAATTAGCTGAAGCCCTTCTCCCTGCGAAACAGCTGGTAAAGCTCGCTAGTAACTACATATTTACTCTTATGAAATTCACGTTCAACATCTTCCCGAGCATGTGCATTGTGTGGCAGTGGTCACCTGGCGTAAACAGGTGTGCTCGCGAGCTAGGGCCGAAATTTCTTACCGAGCTCGTGTAGTACATCACTAAACTTTCTCTAAGTACTAATATAATACTATATATAATATACAGGTACTTATTATTGAGATATTAGCGACGTCCTAGGCAGTGTTTTGAAGTTTCATGTCAAATCTAGAAACAGTTGCACAAAACAACTGTACAGTCCACAAGATTATAACTTGTAATCTGCCCAGGAACGTGCTACCTGATATTCATGTAGTTCTATAACTTGTAACCTGCCCAGGAACGTGCTACCTGATATTCGTGTAGTTCTATAACTTGTAACCTGCCCAGGCACGTGCTACCTGATATTCATGTAGTTCTATAACTTGTAACCTGCCCAGGAACGTGCTACCTGATATTCATGTAGTTCTATAACTTGTAATCTGCCCAGGAACGTGCTACCTGATATTCATGAAGTTCTATAACTTGTAATCTGCCCAGGAACGTGCTACCTAATATTCGTGTAGTTCTTTAACTTGTAACCTGCCCAGGAACGTGCTACCTGATATTCGTGTAGTTCTATAACTTGTAATCTACCCAGGAACGTGCTACCTGATATTCATGAAGTTCAAGCCGACCTACGACAGTAACCACGACACGTTCCGTGTAGAGTTCCTCCTTGGACCCTGTGTCATTCTGGCTCTTGTTCTTAACCACTCCTTCACCGTTACCGAGGTGTGTTATCTACTGTTTCTTTGTAGAAATTTCTTTGCTTTTCTTTGCTGCGTGTTCGTTATATGTAGCTATTCCTTGCGTCTTTCTTTTCACAACGGGTTGAGTCTGAATTTCAACTTACGATGAATAAGTTAAACGATGACACCGTTGGCTGTAACGTTTAATGTTGATAAAATGCCCATGGTTAAGTTACAGTTGGCTATGTTATAGGTACTTCTTATAGCTATCCCTAGCTTTAGTTCAAGCGGTAATTCTAGCTTAATGGATTTTAGCTATGACGATTTTAGCTATGTATATGACGAACGCTAAATTCTCACTTCCAGATTCTCTGGACGTTCTCTATCTACCTGGAGGCTGGAGCAATTCTACCCCAACTCTTCATGATGTCCAAGACCGGGGAAGCTGAAACCATCACTAGGTATGTTCTTTTTTGTTCTTCTTTTGGTTAACTCCACAAAGTTACAAAGCTGGGTAGAGCACAAGACTGGCACTCTTTAATAGCAGCGCTACTTACCTTGTAACCGCTGCATCCCCCACAAAGTAAAGAGAAAGAATGAAAATCGAAAGATTTAAATAAAAATATCATTTGTCGGCTTCAGTTCAGGAGAATGAACCTGACTCGGACATGGATTATTTATTTACCTTTATATTCTGCAGCTACAAAGCTACGATAACCCCCAACATTCCGATCATATTTCAGCCACTATCTGTTCATGCTGGGCATGTACCGTGGACTCTACATTCTCAACTGGGTCTACCGCTACCACACCGAAAGCTTCTTCGATCCCATTGCTGTTGTCGCTGGGGTTGTTCAGACTGTGCTTTACATCGACTTCTTCTACCTCTATGTGACTAAAGGTTTGTTGATATTTAATTTTACAAGTTTAATGCAGTTTTCTGCTATATTATTTTACCGCTGTTGTAAGGAAAGGTATTAGGGAACGTAATAATTGAATATGAAAATCCTAGTTTGAGTTTCACGACTTTATGAACTCAGTGTTGGAATGTGTTAGATTGTCACTTATTTTTTTAAATTTTTGTAATGGTTTAAAATTTGTTAAAGATGCATGATCTTAGCAGCCCTTCTTAAATGCTTAAAATATAGAGAAACACAAAATACAGCAACTGGTAAGTGGTAGGCTAATATCTGTTGCCTGGATTCAGCAAAATACATTTGTCCAGTTAATAAAATTATAAATAGTTAAGTGGAGCACTGTCTAATCAATGAAAAGATGCAAACTATAAGATAACCTTAAAAGATTGATAGTCAATAGCCTTTCAACTGCATGGAACTTCTTGATGTTAAAATATTTCAACGACAAGGGCTCTGAATTGTTGGAGATGTACAATGTCGCTAGTGGTCGTTCTGCCTTCTAGGCTGTCCAAAAAGGGCATAATGGACTAACGGTTCCAAAAAACTAAGAAAGAGCGCTGCTACCTTAACAGTTATCGTCTGATAACTTGTTGACATTTAATTGATACACCTGTTTTATATGCAGAAAGATTTGGTGTACAGTATTAGAGACAAACTGGCTGTATATAGTTCTACTTTTGAATAGTGATGGGCGCAATACAATACAATACAATGCACAGTGCACAAAAATCACATCAGAGGTATATATGTGACATATTTTCCTTTATCATTATTATTGTGATTTGTGAATGGTGTATAGCGCGGTATTCCACAATGCCAGGCATCAATACTGTTCATGAGTGATCTACTACTTCCCATACACAATTGAAATTTGTGTAATCTTCTCAATCGTATACAGCCACGCAAATATTTACTTCCTCGTTAAAATGCTTACTTGACCATTTTGGGTGTTGTGCGACAAATGTGTTGTTGTTACAACCACGCTTCCTTGCAACTTAAGAATTAAGATTTTGCTTTCAAAATCATTGTGGGATAAGAATAATTGTGTCCCTGCATTAAAGAGTGTTGAGAAAAATCCTACACATCTACTTCTAGTTGTTAATGAGGGAAAAGCCACGTTGACACTTACATGCCCGCATTATCCAGGTAACGATATAAGAGATTCACAGGAACGCGCGAAAATCCTTAGCTCATATCGACGCGGAGTCACAGAGTTAAAACTTGTGATGTGTCCCGGACGCGCGCACGCCGCGCAGCCCAATTTAATCGCCCAAATCGCTAATTTGGGGTTCCCTAATTGGATTAAAGACAGAATCTCGTAACACATGTTTGAAAACTCATCAAATTACCCTACAAGTGGTCATTGTGTTAATATCCTCCGGCTAAAAACCATTTGTAGAAGTCCACGTCGTAACTGTTTACGAATACTGGGACACGTCACCATATTTATAGTCACAAATTAGGTGCTATTTATACGATATCATCCTGATTTCGCTTCCTTTGTTTAACTGTTAATGACCAGCCAATATTTCAGTGCTCAAAGGAAAGTCTCTGGTGTTACCTTGCTAGACGTCACGAATGGAAAATCTGCTTGCTCAAGGGGCAAAATCCATTTCCCTGTTTCTACATCTAGCTTTTGGGAAGCATATAACGGTGAATTCGTAGTGCTCAAGGGGAGTTTATCAGCTTTGATAAGTTATTTCATTGTGACGGGTTTGTTTTTAAGAGATAGACTTGCGTTAAGCTTCAATGACAGGGTCTTTCTTTACCTGTTTACGACAATTACCTCTACAAATATTAAGCAGCTGTTTTATCCCTTTCTTTGACAGTTTAAGTTAGTATTGTCGTTGTATTTCATATTAAAACGGTTTTTATTTCAGCATTTTAGGGTTCAATCGACTTAAATGTGTCCTTACTTAAAATTTTCATCATAAAAGCATTCTAAAGACAGTTATATGAAAGTTCTTTAACTTATTTGTGTTGCCTGAGACCAGTAACTCGGCAGACGTTTACTTTATACAGCATTTCTCAGGTTATAATTTGAATATCAAGATAACTTTAGATATTGTTAGTAGTTGGTATATATAGTTGCAACGCGACAATTTTTTGAGTTTGTGCCCGTGTATAGCATTATGAAATATTACAATTCAATTATATTTTCCAGTTAAATACACGAAGTCTATAATTTGTTGACATTCGGAAAAGCTTGTGTGATTTATAGGAGAAACGATCTTGACTATATCTGAACAGACCGGACGGTAACATGTATTGAACATCAAATTTCGACCCAAGTTGAGTTACTGGTCCTTTTGTAATCCAATTAATTTACTCTCTTCACTAGCCTTCGCTCTACTCTCTTTTCACAAGCCTCAGCGATTCATTTTTGCGCCAAACTTCGAGCCTCTGCCCTCAATCCGCGTTGCAACTGCTTTTAAGAGTTCACCGGGCGCTGCGTGGCTCTCTCTACGTTTCCCTCCGGTCGTCGTAGACAGTTAGGACTAAGGTACCCAGGTAAATAAGGACTGCAAAGATAGGACAGATGAAAATCAATAGAATCGCTTGATTTCATGCATATACGCGACGATCGACGTACGTGGGGCCTATTTAGCGCGAAGAAAGCATTTCTTTATACGCGATTCATGTCAAATCTGCTAGTACGTGAGGGCATACTTGCTATTTTGTCCCAGTTTGGCACAGTCGCCTGAGAGAAGAAAAGCCCGCCTACCCAAATTCACTGATTTTAACGAATCCAAGTTGGACTCCGTTTGATGAGTATTGAGTTTAGAATAAATTTGAAGACCTGAGCAAGGCTGGCTATAGAAACAAAGTAAAACATTATTTAAAATCAAGAGACGTTAAAAGTAGATATTCGGGGAAATGAATTCTTGAACACTCAGGATCGGGAACAATCAGTATCTGTACGAACTACGATCATTTAAAAATTTGAACTATGAGGAAAGCTCGTGTAGAAATATGTGAGTTTGGGCATAGCAACTTCTTTAGAATATAATCAAACGTCAAACATAATGCTTTGTATAAAAATATTGCAGTCAAAAGTACCACTTAAACTCATGCGGCAACAAACGCAGGCTTGAATGTGGGACGATTCATTATAAATTAAATCAAATAGCAAAAGACTGGACTGTTATTTGTCTGATGTATAGAGCGGTTAATGAACCAAGCAATTAAATGATTGTATGGAATTTAGTAGCCCCTGTTCTGTTGGGGCTGCTGGTATTGACCTTGAGCAGCAAACTGTTGTTGTTGAGCGTATTGTGAATACCATTGTTGGTATTGTTGTTGTTGTTGGGCTTGCTGCATGTTGTAGTTCATGTTCTGAAGTGACAGTTGGTTAACAAAATGTAAATCAGAATAAACAGAGTCTATTTAGCTTTGTTCTCAGGAGGAACTTTAAGGTATTCGGAGAAGGAACAAGCATACATACGTGTTAAAAAGAAAAAGGCGCAAAATCAACGCAAAAATTCGTGCCCTAACATCGATAAATCCCTACTCCGAAACTCTACGGAAACTCAAAGAGGAAGTAGCGAGGCTGTGCTACGATATACAGGAAGGAATCCTCAGCAAAATACTTGCAAGAAGGAAAAGGAGATCCCCAAGTACTTCTTCTCCCCTGCAAAACGTTTGCAGAAACCAAGGTCCACTATACCTGTTCTTAAAGACAAAGATGGGACACTTGTGGAGAATCCCAACCTTAAGGAAGAGATACTACAGAATCAATATCAGAAAGTCTTCAGCGATCCAGAGAAGGCTAATGTCAAGAAGTGCTTGCAGAGCCCTGGAGTACCTGAAGGTCTAGGAAGTGCATTCAACGAACTCCTTCACAAGAATGGACAAAATTGAAGCTCTCGGAGAACTTGACCCGTACTCGGCTGCGCCCGATGAGGATATCCTGGCAAGGGTCCTTACTAGCTGTAAAGAGATGCTAGCAAACCCACTCACTCTTCTGTGGAGCGAATCTTTTGATGTAGTCCCTGTATCCCTTAAAACTCAATTCATTTCTCCAATATTCAAGAAAGGAGACAGAACTGACCCATCTAACTACCGTCCGGTGTCGCCGACATTGCACATCATAAAGACGTTTGAACTAACTCACTACAAGAGTATGGTACAAGAGTATGGTATTGTTGCCCGGTTTGGAACCCTACACGGTTTGGAACTCTCTACAATAGTATAGGACAAGAGTATGGTATTGTTGCCCGGTTTGGAACCCTACCCACATTGGTGAAATACAGAGGCTAGAAATGTGCAGAGATCATTCACCAGCAGGATTCAGGAATGTAAAGAGCTCACACACTGGTTAAAACGGAACGGTTAAAAAAGCTCAAACTTATGTCACTTCAGAAGAGACGGGAAAGGTACTGCAACTGCATTGTTCATGTGTGGAAGATCCTGAACGACCTAACCCCAAACGACATAGGACTTAGCTTCCAGCGAAATATGAGACATGGGATTAAAGCGGAAATCTCTGCTTTCAACAAAAAGTCCCAGCTGTCAGTCAGAGCTGATTATGACAGGACATTCAGGATTAGAGCAGCTCAGTTGTTCAATCTTTTACCTGCCAACTTGAGAAGCATTAAAAAACTGTACTGCTTCAAAATAGAACTTTGCAAATCTAAGAGCAGTATCCAGACACACCACCTGTTCCTGGATACACTACAATGAACGACAATTCTCCAATGAGCTGGAGGAGGACGCACCCGATGCAGTTGTCCTGTGCCTAGGCGGCTTAACTCTCCAAAACGTACGTACTTAAATTAAGGTCTAGATATGGTTCAGTTTAGAAAGTGCTAAAGTTTAGGTTTAAGTAAAAGCTGTACATAAAGCTTCAACAATATCGTATTAAACTCACATAACCGCCGCCTCCTTGGTTGTTGTAGGTGTTCTGGTTGTAACTGTTCTGACTGTTGTAGTTTCTGTCACGGTTATTATAGTTTCTGTCACGGTTGTTGTAATTTCTGTTGTTACCGTAGTTATCCCGTCTCTTGTAATCTCGAGCTGGCAGCGCACTAACAATTAGGAATAGTTATTAAATCAGTTTGAAGAATAGACTTTTTTCCAGAAAAGACTAAGTATATAATTCAGCCTATTCAACTCTTAACGCAACCGTTAGAATATGCATAGAAGAAAGTGTCAAATGTCTATAAAACCAGCTACAATTAAGGCAGTCTCCAAGAAGCCCGACACTTCCACCGATGGAATTCTTATCTCTACTATGATAGCGTTGTGGTGTGTAGGTCTCCTCTGATAATGTCCTCTTGCAGCACTTCAGGATCCACAATCTTAAGTTCTGCTTTAGTTCTCCACTTTGTAGAACGTTAACTTGGTAACTCCAGTCGCTTCGTTATTTTATGTATGTTGTGATGAAGGGAAGGCATATTTTGAGCAAATTTGATAACATTTTCTAGTCTATCACGTCTTACAGAGGTTGATATGAATCATGAGTCGATAAATTGCTTGATTATATTTATGTGCAATTGTGCAGTGACCGTTAATCACGATCGAAACTGCTTGATAGAACGGTGTTATCCTTATATATTCCACCCGTGCAATTCCACCGGTGGAATTCTACTCGTGGAATTCCACCGGTTGCAGTGTCGGGCTTTTTCGAGACTTCCACAATTAACACCTTTATGAGTCTGATAGACTTTTTGATCACTTGATCACAAATAATCCATGTCCCAACTCCCAATAATTAATATCCAATTGAAAGCACGACGTTACAATACCTCTCTTTCTTTTTCTCATCTAAAATTGTTTTCCAATTCTTATTGTGGTCGTCGTAAGCTGCAATGATGGCAGACACGTCGTCTCCAAACTCTTCCAGGAATGTCAAACGACGATGTGAAAAACCTGGGATTTAATTATTTGAGATTGCTAAAATATTACTCAAAATACTACTCAAAATATTACTCAAAATACTACTCATTTTTATCTGTGAAGTTAAAGAGAAATTTTCAATTTTTATTGAGTGGACCGTGGGGCTGCATAGATCCAACGGCATAGATCCTTAGCTGAGCATCAACGATGCTCACCCCATGGCCAGTGCTGCGGCTGAGAATCGAACTGCTAACCTTTCGATTAGCAGACAGACGATTTAACCGACTGCGCCACTGAGCCATGAAAGTTTCATAATAATAGATAAACTACATTTTGATCTTGATGACCCAAAGATGCCTTGACACGTGACTGATGATGACAATTTGGGGATATCAATACACTCTGATGGTTAATGACTTAACCGGGTAATTACACTTTCAGAGAAGGATGTTGGAGAAAATCACATAAGCTGACCGTTAAATAGTTAACTGTATCCCATGTAAACCACATCATCAGGCATTTTATGGGTCAGAGATCTAGGATCGATACATAAAAATACTGCCACACACCACATAATTGATTGTTAGGTGATTCTAATAGGTATAAAACCAGTTCAAACTACAAATCGTGAGCTGAGTTTTGTTTACTTCGACCGATACTTGAGGTTTACTATCAGATGATCCGTGTGGTTTGAGTTAAACGGCAGCTAGAAAGTAGATAAGTATATTCCACAACTACACTTCTTGTTTACTATTTTATCCGTTTTTTAGAATCGTCCTCGATTGAAATGTGGCAAACGTTTTTCTTTACTTTGCTTGGCACGCTAACATGGAATGCCGTTCCATTCTTCGCAGGTAAGTTTCAATTGCTTTTATAATCTTATTAATGTTCGCTTAAAGTATTTAAAAATAACCAACAATCTTTAACATAACAAAGATTAAGCAAAGAAACGTAAAAATTGTGTCCAAATCGACGAGGAAAACAGTACTAAAAAACAAGATTGGAGAACTTAAGACACAACAATTTTCAGATACTCCAGAAGAGTGCCACATTGTAGAAGTTAGAGGATATTTAAAGTTACAGTGCGAGTTTAGGAATGGAACAACGTTTTACAAGTGTACACATTCAGATATCTACTACCAAGTGCCTATCGAACTATGTGATTTTAACGTAAGGAAATTTAGCAAGTTATAGATTGTATGATAAAGAGCATGATCAAAATTCGCGATACTTTGATCAAATTACGTACTGTACAGAAGTTTCAGTAAGGTAAAACCAGAAGGCTTGTTTCAGATCACATTAATAATTCCCCTATCTCGATGTCACAGCCCCTGATCGAGCTCCTTCTATACAGTAAAAACATAGACGTAACGAGCATTAGCTCTAGCTACACACAGGGCGTTGTTACAGGATCTTTACTCCCTATTTCACCCAGGAATACACTGCTATTTGTGAGAACGATGGTGGTTCCTACCAAGCATGCGGTCACGTGACCTGTGCTCAGTACCAGTACCAGAGAGACGGTCCAATGCTCTGCGGGTCCTTCATTTGTGACTACTACTTGGAGCATACCTGGTACCAGAACGAAATAGGGGAGTGGTGGCAGAAGGAAGATCCAGCATATGTCATGCAAGGTTAACCTGGCCTAGATATTGTGTTTTGTATCTATTAGCTTTATGTGTATACTTGTCGAGTCATAGATCATATCCAGTTGCTTATTTCACGTATTAAGTAAAATAAAAGTAAGTAGACTAGTCTTCATTTTTGATTCAGGTGGAAATGAGATGACGTACTATTTCCTATGTGATGGCCGATACAACTGCAGAAACACTAAGAAAGATGAGCAATATTGTGAGGATGAAATGCTTATCTGCAACAACGAAGAATATGTAAGTAAGATTAACATATTCTCGATCTTACGTATTCAATCATGTCTTAATTTTCATAATCTATACTTTTTATAGAACCAAGAGACTACTAGATAAAAGTCGTCGGTTTAACTGCTAAGAAAAAGCACAGGTTATCAGTAATCACCTCTAAAATGTCACAGGTAAACAAAACAAATCAGTGTGACGGAGAGTGTAGGTGTTACCTTTGTCAAGACGAAATAGGGTGCAACAAAGAGTACGACAACCACGGAATGTACTGCAACAACACTTTCAACTTTAGGATAGGATTCAACATCTGGTACACTCCCTACCTGCCTCCCTCCGTTATGTGTGACGGTTTTCAGGACTGTAGGGATGGTACGGACGAGGTCAACTGTACTGGTACTGAAACTTGTGTTAGCACTGAGAATCTTGGATCTAAAATATTGACGCTTACTGACAGAAATAGATGCTCAGTTCCGAATGAGCTTTATCTGGTGTGTCAGAATTACCGAGACCAGCTCAATTGCTCTCACGTTTTGGATTCTCCGCTTTCATGTAAGGTTAATGGTTACATGACAACCGTTTCAAGATATGCACTCTGCAAAGAAACCAGCTTGTGTGACAATGAACTAGACAAGAAATGTGACGCTGCAGAGGGTGGATGTATCATCCATAAACATCAGTTTTGTGATGGCTACAGAGATTGTACAGAAGGCAAAGACGAAGACAGCACTGTCTGTACTACATTAACAAGGCAAACTTGCAAGAGGAAATTGGCGTACAAAACTCCTAGAGAAGACTTGCAGATACCTTTAACTTGGGTAGGAGATGGAGTAGAAGACTGTATAGATGGCAAGGATGAGGATTATGATTCCTGGAAAGTATGTGGGGAAGGGTGGAGCAGCAGATTTCAAGACTTTGGGACTGTTTGTTCAGATGTTTTTCTCTGTTCCAATATCTCAAGAGAATTCGAAGAGTACGGGAATCTCTGTGATAGGGCCGGCACTTGTAAGAAGGAAACAGAGATCTGTGAAGTCTCCAGAGATCTACCAAGGTTGCAGATCCAGGCAGTAGTGAGACACGATGGTCACATCTTCATAGGATACCACCTCCCCGGACTAACGAAATTGGAGAAAGAGCCGTCTCTAGGAAACCACACTCTCACACCCTTCACAGCACCAGACAAGCCGTTTGGAGTTCCTCCTCAGCCTGTAACTATTGCGATGTCCTCAGTCCACCATTCTGTCTGTAGCTTTGTGTATGGAGAGCTGTATGTCTATCTAAGTTGCAGTGGAGCTTGTGGCAACCACACATCATGCATTGTAGGTGAAGTAAAATTTGATTCTTGTCATAACATTGAAGGAAGTAGCCTGGTCTTTACTTTGAGTGAACAGAACTACTTGACGGTTGCTTCAAAGACAAAAGGAAATTACGTCAGCAACCTATTTCCCTGCAACAACGGTTACTGTGTAACATATGATAAAGTCTGTGACCTGGTCGATAACTGTGGCGATGGTTCAGATGAAGTTAACTGCATCAACCATTTCAAATGTGAAACAAGTGGCCAGATGATTCCACTTAGCAGTGTTGATGACGGTCAATATGACTGTACTGATTTGTCAGATGAATGTTCTGCAGCTAAACCCATTATCGAAACACCCGTCCTGTCCGTCATCTCCTGGCTAATTGGCGTCCCAGCAACATTCTTTAACGCTATCGTGTTTATCAAGTCGATAGTCCAGCTGAAGGAAACTGCAAGTCCGTTTAAACTTCTGAATAGACATATGATTCTCCTTATCTCACTGGGAGATCTGCTTGTAGGCATGTATCTGATTGTCTTGTCAATAGTCAATGTTCTACTGAAAGATACATACTGCAGGGAAAGATTTGAATGGTTAACCAGTGGATACTGTGCTGCTATGGGTGTCGTCAGCTCCACTGGATCTCAAATATCCTTGTTTGCGATGGTAGTGCTGAGTCTCTGTAGAGTAATTACAATACGGCGGATCCAGCCCAACACATCTGGAAGAAAGTTTGCAAGATTAGTTTCAGGAGTTCTGGTGGTTTTCGTGATCGTGTCCTCTTTCGTCATATCTTATCTCCCCTTATCAAATAGACTAGAGGACTTCTTTGTTAACGGACTTTACTATGATAAAACCATCCGACTCTTCATCGGTGCACCCTCGAAACAAAAACATATCGCGATTTTAGAGAAATACTATTCACAGTTTCGCGGAGACCCAGATTTGCCCTGGTCTACTGTGAGACGTCTGGTGCGGAACATGTTTTCTCAGACCTACGGCGGAGTCGACAGTGTCAGATTACACTTCTATGGAAATGACGGAGTCTGTCTGTTCAAGTACTTTGTCACCCCAGAAGATCCCCAAGCTTTCTACAGCCTGACTATCCTATTACTAAACTTTGTCTGCTTTTTCATTATCACACTTTCCTATGTTCTCATCAGCCTGCAGTCATTGGCATCTTCCAGAAGACTCAAAAGAAACAGCCAGATTGAAAAAGCTTTAAGAAAACGAAATTCTTCCCTACATCGAAAACTAACGATGATTATCTTGACAGATTTCTTCTGCTGGGTACCCTTCATCGTGGTATCGGCCCTACACTACTTCATGATTGTAGATGCCTCACCGTGGTATGCAACATTCTCCATACTCATCCTCCCAATCAACTCTGTCCTAAATCCTCTCCTGTATGATCCCTATTTCGGGACATTGCTCGATAAAGCATGGAGATCTGCGAAGAGAAAGTTAGGGTTCACAACGATAACTGACTCAACTGCAATCGTTACCTTACATTCCCAGCGGACTACAACTGCCTATGAACACTCAGTCAGACACTGCGCAAGCAATGCGCCCATTTCTAGTACACAGATTTCGGTAGAGGTCCTAAGCAAGAACAAAGGAAAAGAGGAAGACACTACTTTCCCGAAAGATCAGGAAACAACTCTGCAGTTGCCGGCAGCAGAACGACGCGCCAAAAGGATGGAGCGAAGAAAAACTGTACTTTCTAAATGTACTCCTACAGATGAAGAAATAACGGAATCGAAAAAGGATCCAGAGCAAAATTCAAATGAAATTGAATGAAATGGTACAAATGTCCTGAAGCTATATGAATACCGTTTTGGTTGTAATCATTTCTTTTATTTTGCTACTATCGAATGGAATATTTTTGTAGGTTACTAACACTTTCTATTTACGTTTTATGGTGTACTCTCGAGATTTTCTTAGAAATACTCTTAGCTCATGATTGAAATAATACTTCCCGTCACCCGTGCTTATCGGGACGGGTTAAATTAAAATACAGGCTAGCACATGGAATTTAAGAGTTTAAATTTGCAAAATCCTGACCGGGAGATTTCTTACTAGTTACTAAACCAACACAAACAGTAGACCAACATTCACCATTCATTTAACAACAAGCAAGAAGGAACTTGTAGAGAACAACGTACCAGCTTTTTCCTCGACAGAGAGGCCGGAAGTGAGGATCTTGTTGAAAATAGCAACAATAGCGGCAGAGTCTGGTTGTGTAGCTCCACAGTTTAGTTCCAGATCTAATAGTCTGGCGTACAGACGTTTGTGTCTCTGTGAGATAGCAGATTGTAAAGGGGTAAAACTTTGTACGCTCGTGAGTTTGTACGTTAGCAAGTTTGTAAGTTTGATGTTTGTTATTTTGAACCAAATCTGTTAACTAACCTGGTTTCTCTCTATCTGTTCCTGCAGGAAATTTCTGGCAGCATCCACGTCCTTGCATGAACACTGCAGGTAAGTCACGTACTTCATGATCCAGAAGTCACGTGTTTCTCGACCTCGACAGTTCTCTATCGCTAACTTCATAATGTCTCCTCCTTGTTCAACATTCCCACTTCGTCTGAGGTAGTAGACAGTTTAAGAATGATAACAGATATAGTCGATGCCATGTTTTCATTTTTTGTGGAACAATGGAATTTGTTTAAATCTCTTCAATGCCACAATTTCAACAATTCACGACTTAACGTAAACAAGATCCAACTACACACCTCTCTAAACCAGCTCTACGTAAAATAACAGCTATAAGTCCTGGCATTCCTTTATCTATGTGATCCAGGGCTTCTCGTGCTATTTCAAGATTTCCTGCAGAATTTTTAATAAAATATCAATCAAGTAGATCAGAGCCACTAAAACGAAGAATAGCAAAAAATGAGCTAAGAAAATTGAAAATTTTTGAAGTAACACAAACCTCGCTCTTCCTCGAAAGCGGCCCAGCTTAAGTGGATATAAGGCTTCTTCACAAGATGGACCATGCACGCTCTTCGATATATCTTACTAGTTTCTTCTTTGTCAATAGCGTTCATAAAGTTGATGTACTGAGAAAAGGGCGTGTTTTTTAGTAAGAAGCAAAATGGAACATTTTACAATGGACAAACTGAGCACTCGTTGCATTAGGACATCTAACACTGAAAAATGCAATAATTTTGGTGATCCTTATCTAAACCTAATAAGTACAAATGTTGTACTTTTTAGCAGCACAGTCTGTCACCGAACTTTACAAACCTTGATCCAGAACCCTTCATAGAACGCGCATGCTATAAGACATCTCTCGAACAAGATAATAGTTCGGGGAGTGTCCTTCTTCTCGATCACCAAGTTCAGATAGTTCTTCCAGTTCTTCAGTTGGGCCCTGGTGAACATATTAATCATTATCAACTTACTCACCTTATTTAGAAAGTAGGCGAAGTCAACGGAGCTAACAAGAAAAATCATTAAATAGCAAGGCTAAAGAAATTATCTAAGAACTCTAATTCAAATTTACTCACAAAAGCGTCTAAAATAGTTTCATGATGAATAGGACTAATAGAGTTGTCACGTACATCTTGTAGCAAGTGAAACGCGAGATTACCATGATATTTCGATCATTTTATCAATGACTTTCAACACTACTATCATATAAATAATTTGAGTTTGAACGTGGTCATTGATAAAATGAAATATTACAGTAATCTCGCGTTTAACTTGCTACAAGATGTATGTGACAACTCTATTAGTCCTATTCATCATACAACTGACGAAGAAGTCCCTATTTTACACACCACGCGTCTAAAATACCTTAGGAGACATATTTAGGTCGGACCAAAATCTGACGACAAACTTGTGTTCATTTGTCTTATGATTCTTATCAATAACTTATCGTGGAAATGGAGAATCGATGAAGTGACAAATTATAAAAACACGCCAAAAATTCCACGGATTTTATTCTGAAAACCGAAATTTTGGCCGTCCAAAAATAAGGCGAATTCTTGAAAAACCGCCGCATTTCGAGCGTTTTAAATATAATAATATGTCTGCTAAGGTACACAATTTAGATGAACTGACAAACCTCTCGAGCTCTTTGACATGGAAGTAAGGTCTTTTGATGCCATCCTCGAAAGCTGTAACTTCCTCAATTTCAGCCAAGATTCTCTCATGAATAGGAGCCATGTCTAACAACATCTGCTCTCTGATTGCTGCCTCCTGCTTGGCGGTCAGTGCCTCTGGACTGTCGGGGAGCGGTTCTTCCATGTCAACTTTGTTGAAGTCCTATAGTAGTTTCGATATTACCGGTGCATAATGAATATTGTTTTTATTTTTTAATGTTTGCACTTGAATTAAACAGGTTATCTAACTTAAGTGATCAAAATAAGATTATACACAATTTAGATTAATTTAAAAGCATTTAAGAAAAATCCGGCCAAAATCACCTCAGTCATCTGTTCAACAGGTTCAGTTATTTCTTCTTCTTTAGGATCTTCCGGAGCTTCAACAACATCTTCCGCCACCTCTTCTTCCTTTTTCTCCTCCTCCTCCACCACCTCTGGCTCGGTGGGCGGCTCCATTGCTTGCTCGATGGGCGGCTCCATTACTGGCTCCTCAACAGGGGCTGAAGTTGGTTCCTCAACCCCGTCCATCGTTACCTCCTCTGTTCCTGGAGCAGCATCTCCTAGCATCGCTCTTCTTTGTTCTTCTTGCATCCTCTTGATGTCTTCCTGGATCTTCGCTTCTTCCTCCTCCGCTTTTTTCCTCTGTTCTTCGGCTAGTCTAGCTGCTTCTTCTGCTGCTTTTCTTGCTCGCTCTTCTTCCTCTTTGATCTTTCTTTCAGTTTCAATCCTTCTGCGTTCCGCTTCAACTTTGTGTCGGGTAAGGAGTTCCTTGATATCCTCCATAGTTACCATGTCTTTTACAGGGGTGAAGAAGATCCACTCACGAAACCTGTTGACATTGAATTCAAAATTAATTGTGTCTAGCGGATGTTTAGCCCCAAGAAAATTTGATTCAATTGTAGAAATAAGCTCAATTGAAATCTTTATCACATTGATTATAAATTTCCGATGTTTTTTATTTTCACGATGCTTCATAACTAGACACTGTTTGGTAACGATTCAACAACATAATGTCACAACTTACTTGTCAAAGTGGTACTGATGTCTCTGAATGACACATCCCAGGAACTGTTTGTACAACTTCAGAACTCTGTACTTATCAGTCTGCTTCTCCCACTCGACGTATGCTTCCCATATCTTGTCCGACCGATAATCCTGACCACATGCTTCGACGGCACGTTGATAAATCCTGCGAAGATACTTTTATTATGCATTGAAACGACCACCTCGTGACAAAACATGATTATATAAATCCTTACCAAGTTTCATTGCTATGTAACACAGCCTTGTGTGAGGCATATATCCACATGGCACACACGATTGAGGAGATTGAGAGAGATGGGAGAGATGGTTGAGTTGTTACCACTACCTGGTCACGTGACATCGCAGTCACGTGTGAAATCCGCACGTGCAGCGGGGTGCACCTATAACCACAAGTTCACTGACTGTGTGTGAGAGAAAGAGATGGTGTGTGACGTCATATGGTGACGTCAGCACCACGTCTACTACCTCCAGCTGGAATTATATTCATTACTCTTACAACAGTAATACAGAGACAGATCGAGCATTGAGGAGGGGATGACCATCCTTGTGGGAGGAGATCTCACACACTTTTCTCCGGGGCTGAAATTCGACAACTGACAATGAGAGCTACAGATTATGTGGAGTAGGGTGGAGGATGAGGGGAACACTTACGTTCTGATCTCTTGTTCGTCGCCATCTTTCCACTCTGCTATGAAGTGGATGAAGTACGTCCACAGGTCCACTGACAGAGGAATAGCTACCACAGCTTCGTTGTATACCTACAGGTTAAATATTTTAATCAAGTCAATTGAGCGACATAAAAATTTTCATTGCGATTTGCAAACTACGACATTCCAAAAAAATCAAAATTACTTTCACAAAAACCAACCTGAAAAGCTGCTTCATTCGAGACGATTTTCTTCATCTGGTCAGCATATTTCTTCCAGTAACCATAGCAATATGGGTAGAGAGCTAAGAAGGAGGAGAAGGCTTTTTGTATCTGCTTTAATTTACCCTGAATACGGGAGATTTATTTAAAATTAGAGTTGTATCTGCTTTAATTTCCCGAAATACAGTAAATTTATTTGGAAAATAGTGTTAACAAAAGAAGTGTAGCCAGGTTTTGCTGACGAAATGACGATGTAAGACATCTTTAACTCTAACTTTATATCTTGAGCTTTAGCTGTGTGTATTATATTAAAATAAACGAAGGATAATTTTGATAAGATTACTCACATTTTTCTCCACAACTTGAAGAAGGTATGTCCAACTAGCGAAATCATTTGGGTTCTCTTCAACAGCCTTCCAGAATCCTCTTTCTTCAGCTGTAGGAACTTCGTCAGGACCAGGACCATCCTAAAATGATATTTGGTAAACTTTTGATGAGCAAATTAGGGGGTGAGGGAAAACTGATCTACCAAATACACATAGTTGTGCAATTCAGAGCATTTAAGCTATCTCAAAATCTAATTCACTATCATCTGAAAATTAACACGGACTATCATCTATCAGATTAAAGCAAACACAAGGAAATTATAATACACACTAACAATGCAAGGTTTATTTACGATACTTACATCATCGTTTATATCATCAAGAACTATCATCTCTGGTTTCTCTTTTTCAGGTCCTTTTACTTCCACGATTTCTGGTGATGGAAATGATATAAATGTATAAATTAAGCTTTCAACTTCTACTAACTAGTGTTTTACTAGCCATTACAACAATAAAGTAATAAAAAGTTAAAGTCTACCAAGATTATTACTACCCACCATCACTTTGTGCAACCATGGGAGTTTCTTCACTCTGTGCCTGCACAACTTCATCTTCTGGTCCAGCTTCCTTGGTTCGAGTATCACTGGTTTCAACTTGCATCTGATCAACAACTTCCTCGTTAGTTGACTTAACAGCAGGAGCCTCGACTTCTTCATGATTATTGTGGTTATTGTCATTCCCATTGGTAGCCACATCTTCTTGTGCCTCTGGTTGTTCTACAGTAGATTCCTCAGGTATGGGTTCTTCAGGCACAGATTCGTCAGCCAAAGTTTCTGCAGCTTCATCACTGTATGCTCTAGTTTTTTAGATCTACGGCTACTTCTCTTTTCTACTTTTTCAGATTCTTCGATATCTTCACTGCCACGACTTCTTTTAGATGATCTTCTTTTGCTTTGCTTCACTTGGTTTTCTTTAAGATCTTCTTCAAGATTTTCCTCTTGTACACTACTATCAAAGGTAACATCACTTGTCTCGTCCATGATACCTAATTGGAAAACTTGCTGAGATAGTAATTTTATCTAATACAAATAATTGGGTTCAGTCTATTTTCATAGGTTCACTGGTGATCATAGGGTCCCTACATTTATTAGAGTGGTAACAACCACCTCAAAAATACACTAAACTGAAAATTTTTGAACTTCAAGACTTCTCAATCGATTTTCCTTCAATTTAAGCCAGTGTTCACAAGAAAAGCAAAAAAAATTGCCACTTGCCACCCCTATAAATGACAATATAAAGTGTGGTATAAGATCCCCTAGAAATTTTATCAGTAAAGAAAGTTCATTAATGTTTTGGGTTTATCAAGCTCTCATCAGGGCCTGGGTAGCTTAGTGGTTAGGGCCTTATTATATAGCAACAGTCTGGATTACTGGAAGTCGTGGGTTCAATTCCTGCTCCAGCTCCCACGCCTTATTTTCCAAACCTTCCTCTGATTGGTCTCATGCCAGATCCTGTTATCTTATACTTATAATTTTAATTCGGACACTCCAACAGCCACATGTTACACAAGTGTAATGGCCAATTACAGGCCGAATGTACATTTATACATACACGCCAGTGATGGTTAAGGTAGTATATACCATATTCGCTGCAATGGGCAGCTACTCATTTTACCCTCACACCCGATTTATCGAGCATTAGACTGAGTGGACCGTGGGGCTGCATAGATCCAACGGAATCCTTAGCTAAGCACCAACGATGCTCAGCCCATGGCCAGTGCGGCAGCAGGGAATCGAACTGTTAACCTTTCGATTAGCAGACAGACGATTTAACCGACTGTGCCACTGAGCCACTATTCAACCGACTGCCCCACTGAGCTTTGCAATTTATTGCTCACAACCCAAAGTTAACATTATCAGACACACCGGTAGCAAGTTGGTCTTATATGGCAGTGCTGTACATTGTACAAGCAACAGTGTGTAAAAACACTTGGTTCTTGCTTCCAACAATATTAACGTTACAAGCTCTAATCAGGCCACATCTTGAGAATTGCTTTCGACTTTGGGATCCTGCACTTTGCAGCAGAGCATGGAAATAGGTCACAAATTTTAATGGTTGAGATTGCCCAGAGGTGCTTTATTAGGATGAATAAAGAGCTAGAGCTCCTTTCTTAATCTGAGTGACTGCAGATTCTTCAGCTGACCACCCTTGCTGAGACTTGATAGACGCTCTAAAGGTGACCTGATCGAAGTTTACAAAGCTAGCCAGGGCTTATCCCAACTTGTTGGTGTTTTTAATTTTAGTAGGTCTGGACAAAATTTGGTTTGTGAACCAGGAAATAGTAAACCTTCTATGATTATCTGTATTAAAAGACACTTTATCAGTTAAACAGTAATTATATCTTGGAATATGCTACCAATTGAGGTGAGACTGCCTTAGATCTTTCAATGTTTTCAAAATTAATTTAGAGATTTTCAAGAGTCAATCTAGAGCTCTTGGGGCTTCTAGCAGTGGGCATGATTGGGATATTTTGGATGGAGTGTTGAATCGTATAGGAAGTGGAAGTTACTTGGAGAACAAGATAAAGCATAAAAATCTAAAAGATAACCCTTTCGTTGCTAAAAAATCTAACCTGAGTGTTAATTATTAAATTACATTTAATTATATGGGCATACAAAACCCTGAAGAAATCTCAGATAGTGAATTTGCCACAACAGCTGCCATCACTAGGAATCTAACAGGCCTCATGCTGCAACAGAAAACTGGCCTAAACCGGCTGGACAGGTCAGAAATGGCTAAAGTGAAGACCTCACTATTGCAAAAGAGAAATGAAAGTTTCAAAGAGAGTTACGATGAGCTAAAGACTAAACAGACCCTAAGTTCCTTGACCTAGCCAGAGAAAAAAGGCCATAAAGTTGGCTGCCAGCACTAAAGTCTAAAATTGGTAAATCTAACATCATGGTTAAGTAAAAATGACAATTAACCCAACCGATGCCCCTATTTGTGGGCTTAAATGGAGCAAATCAATAAAAAGTTTCATATGGCTGTACAAAATTAAAGAAAACACATAAATTTAACTGCCCACAATATGGAACAACTAAGCATTCAATAAAGGTTTAAAAAGTTCAGTAATGTCATGCATAAATAACAGTTAGTTCTGATTAGTTAATTCGAATTGTTCTCTGTTTAGCTGATTTAAGTTATGGGCTGGTGGTGTAGTGGTTTGCTTCTCGGCTCCCACGCAGGAGGTCGGGGGTTCAAATCCCGTATCCGCCAGTCCTAGAGAAGTGCGCTAAGGGCATTTGCCTATGCAACCTTCTTCGGTCGACTCAGCCGAATGATCGGGAAACCGTGATTGAGGGTTAAATGAGTAGCTGCCCATTGCAGCGAAGTCTCGGGCGATAAAAGTATGGTACACACTACCTTAACCGTCACTGGCGTGTATGTATAATTGTACATTCGGC